>JAOUQT010320253.1:0-14220 GCA_025769995.1 Xyliphius kryptos | reverse complement strand
ACACACACACACACACACACACACACACACACACACACACACACACACACACACACACACACACACACACACACGAGGAGAACATTGAAATTCCAGCCCAGATTGTAATTTGACTTTTTGACTTTTCAAACCGCTTTTTTTGAACATGGATTTTAATTATTACTAATTATTATTAATAGTTTTTCTTCGTTGAAAAATAGATCTGTAAATTATATTTAAAATTTTGATGATAAAAATCTACATCTGACTTGCCTTAATCCACAGAATGCTAGTGGTCTGATATCATCATAATATTTATAAAATTTATTTGCATCTGCCCTTTAAATACTTCCAAGGTGACAGGGATAATAGTTGAATGGCGAATTTCATCTGAGGACCAAATATGGTATTTGGTTTGTGTTTCTGTTAACAGTTGTTACATTTGGGTGTAGAATACAGCTGCTCAGTTCTATTCATGAGCCAAATGTTAGCCACATGAATGGCATGTGATACTGAGCCACATGGACAATTTAGCCTTCTGTATTTATTATAAACTCTAAATTAACCCAGACATGATGGCAAATATTGATAAATTTGGATTTCTTTCTGTTTTGTAACATTTACATACAGTCTGTGCACCCAGGCATCTTTTGATTACATCCTCAACATATCATAGTCCTATTTACAATGATTGCTATTACTTGTGATTAATTGCTATCTTTTTAATGTTGTGTTTTTTTGGTCTCATGTTTTGTTACAATTTTAATAGTTTTACCCTGTGACATCACATTATGTGCATGCAAGGACTGGCTTGGACTATATAACAGTGTATTTTTTTTGACAAGGTCTTAGACCCTGATAATTCAGGCCTGTAATAATATCAAGCATCTGTGGAAAAAGTTTGTTTTGAGAAGTTTCTTGAAAATGTTACAGGACTGCTACAGGAAGCCAATGGAGAGATGAGTAATGTGACATGAGTTCACTTTGGCTGGTTGAACACAAGTTGGACTGCGAAGTTTTGAACCAATTGTAAAGGGCTGATTGTTGAAGTTTGGAGACCGGCAAGTGGACCATTACAATAGTCACACCGGGATAGGATGAGGGCCTGGACCAGCAGCTGAGTAGCCTGTTCTGTTAGGAAAGGTCTGATTTTCCTGATGTTATACAGAATGAATCGGCAGGAACGGGCAGTTTACATGAACTGATCTGAAAGTTTTAAATGATTGTCAATTAAAAAAACAAGATTACAGACCGAGTCAATTGGAGAGATTGTGGAACCTTCAATTTGGAGGTTCAGGTCATGATGAATTGTGGGTTTATCTGGGATTATAAGCAGCTCAGTCTTTGCCAAATTTAATTTAAGATGACGGGCCTTAATTCAAACAGATATGTTGGTGAGGCAGGCGGATATCCGATTAGAGATTGAGGGGTCGTCAGGAGAAAAAGCCAAATGGAGCTGAGTTTCATCAGCATAGCAATGGTAAGAAAAACCATGTGCCTTAATGATGGTGCCCAGTGGTGACATGTATAGTGAAAAGAGGAGGGGTCCGAGTACTGAGCCCTGCCGGACTTCAGTAACTACTTGTTGAGGGTTAGAAAGATCCCCGTTCCAAGACACTTGAAAGGTCCTGCCTGTTAGATAAGACCGGAACCATTCAAGTGTCATACTGGAGAAGCCAAGATTGAAAAGAGTGGACAGTAGAATTTGATGATTTACCGTTTTGAAAGCAGCGGAAAGGTCCAGCAGGATGAGGACAGAGGACTGGGAGTTAGACTTGGCTGATTTAAGTGAGTCAACCACTGAAAGCAGTGCCGTCTTAGTGGAGTGTCCGAACCTAAAGCCAGACTTAAACAGGTCAAAGAGATTGTTAAGTGTGAGAAACTTGGAGACCTGGGTAGCTACTACACGTTTCAGAATTTTAGAGGGAAATGGTAAAAGGGAAACAGGCCTTTAGCTCTCGACCAGATTTGGGTTGAGCGTTGGCTTTTTAAGCAGAGGTTTAACTATGGCCTGTGTAAAGAAATCAGGAAAAGTTGCAGAACTGAGAGAAGAGTTGATGATGTGTGTAAGTGCTGATGTGATATGGGGGGCAATGGCCTGAAGGATGTAAGGGGGGATAGAATCAAGGTGACAAATTGTGGGTTTGCTGGCAAGAAGAATCTTGCCGACATCTAATTCTGAGACCGAGGAGAAAGAGGAGAAGGTTGGATGGTTGGATGTGTTAGATAATGGGTTGAGGGTTTGGGGAGGGTAAAAGAGTTTACTGATATTTTCAATCGTCTCTGTGAGCTGACAGAGATGTGTTGGATGGTGGAGCAGGCGGACTGAGTAAGGTGCTAAATGTACTGAATGTACTTTAACTAAACATCCAAGAGCACTGTAAGCTGCAACACTGGCATACAGGTGAGCCTGGCTTTTGTACTCTGCCTCGCCATTGCATACTACCTGTTGCTGTCACCACATGACTCTTAATGCCATCTGACTGCATTTAGGGATGTGTGCATCCAAACAAACACAGTCCCGTGATCTCTATCCTAGCTAGGTTTGCAGTGCTTCCTGACTCACCCACCTAACTTGGCACTTTGCTACTAAAACTCAGCATGCCGATCAGCAGGTGAGGGAGACAAGCACTGACCTACACCTCCACACTTATTTTCCCTTTGTGTTCAATGGTGACAAACATAAGTGCATGCTAATACTATATATTTAAACAGTACAGCACTTTGTAATTCATCTGTTCTTTGCATACATTGTTAGTCCCATTTATTCTAATAATCAGGACCACCACAATACAGATTTATTTGGATGGTGAATTAGTGTCAGTAAGTAGTGACACTGACTGTATTTTGCTCTTGTTATTAAATTTGAGGTGCTGCCATTTTTAAACACTTTGTCCATTCAATGTGCCCTTTATAAGGCACATTTACTTTAATTTTTTTTGTAAATCAAAGCGATTAGCTCATTTGTTAGATAGCATTAGTCATCAACTACTTTTGAATTTGATCACTTTGCCTATAGTTTTATCAGAACTTGTTGATGGGTTAGAATACAGGGTCACACTCAAAGTTTCACAGCTTCGGTGAACGGGGAAAACTGTTGAACCACCAACTGTCTAATTAGTAGCCCTTAACCCTAACCACTGAGCTACCACACCCCAAATAACTCAATTCACTGAACTGTTTTGATGAATTTATTGAATTCAGCTTATTAAACTCATTATTCACAGGTTTTGAGTTCCATTCCACATTTGTTTACATGTGCTGCTAGTTAAATCTGGTATAAAAAAGATCACATCTGCTCTAATCCCAAATGTGTCATCAGCACTTATGCCAATTGTCAAGAGTTATCATGAGGTACATTTTTGGGAGGATCAGTGTAAAAATTTTTTTTCACCTTTTATTACTCAACATCAGTAAAACACATCATTGTTAAGGACAAGCTGATTTCAACATTTTAACAACTGTTCACTCATTTCATTCTTCATGCTCTTCACGCTCCATTATAATATTGCTCCAGTTAAGTGAGGTTTTGCTTCACCACAGCATTTATATTGGACTGAAGCATGGACTTTGACTGGGGTCACTGCAAAACCTTTTTTCTCAGCCATTCTTATTGGATCATTTTACTTTTATTCTGTATGAACTCTGCTTTTGTCTTATCCATCAAAATAAAATTGTCCCATGATTTGTTCAAATGCAACTTTGCAAACTTATGCAGTATTGCAAAGTTATTTTTAGAAAAGAAGATGCTTTCTCCTGGCACTCCTTACAACCAAGCCATATTTGTTTATTTTAATTTTTCATTATAGTGTTATTAAGTTAAGTATGGCCATCTAAATCATACATGTAGTTTCTTTGAGCATTTTATGGTCTGATCATGGGGTAAATTTGCTAGGAAGTTCACTTTGGGGAAATTATAAATTGTCTTAAATGTCTGCCATTTGGTAATTACTTCTTAAAAAAATTAATGATGGGCTTCAAAGTATTAGTATACAACTACAGATGTAACACGTTGTAGATAAATTTGCAGCATCAATTACCTCATCACAAGAGTTGCGTTAGCTCTCCCATCAAGTTTTTTCACATGGTTGGGACTAAAATCAGAATGTCGGGCCTTCTTCTATACCACTGTTCTTTATAAAGGCTAATTATATCCAGTTTTCCATGCATACTGCATTGCCTGTAATTATTTTTACTATCTCTCTGGTCAACATAAGATTTGTTCACAGCTTTAACACAAATTTCAGCAATGTGGCCATCTTGCCCACATCTTTAAAAAAAAACAAGCTTCTGGCTAAAGCTGGTATAGCTTGATGGGCCTGTAAGGTAGGTTTGGTTGTTGCGGTTTCTTTAAAAGTCACGGGGTAAGCTCGGTTACTAATAAAAATTTCTTGGTGTGTGCACTTTAAAAAAAATGTTTTTAATTCTATTAAATTTTTTTGGTGCCAAGATGCACCTTTACTTCAACAAAGCTTTTCCATTAAATTTACTTTTGCAGTATTGTAGATATAACTGTAAAGTCATATTACACAAAATTTGCTCAAAACAGGGAACACTAAAATAACACATTTCAATAGAAACAGATAGTTTTGTAGATAGTGAAATGTGTTGGGAACAAAAGAACATAAAAATGATCAAAATGTAAGTCAAAATTATTATCCCATGGGGGTCTGAATTTGTAATCCTACTCAAAATCAAAGTGGAAAATTAAATTACAGGCTGATCCAACTTCAGTGGAAATTCCTTAAGACCAGTTAAAATGAGGCTCAGTAGTGTAATTGGCCTCCACGTGCCTGTATGACCTCCCTATAACGCCTGAATGTTCTCTCCTACGGCCCCCTCCATGTCTCCTGATGTACTGGCCTGTCTTCTGGTATCCATGCTCTGGACACTGTGCTGACAGACACAGCAAACCTTCACAGCTCACATTGATGTGCCATCCTGAATAAGCTGCACTACCTGAGCAACTTGTGTGGGTTGTAGACACCTCCTCATGCTACCTTTATGGTAAGAGAACTGACCAAATGCAAAAGTGACCCAAACATCAGCCAGAAAGGATGAGGAGAGAGAAAAGGGGTGTGGTCACCACCTGCAGAAGCTCTCCTTTATTGGGGGGGTTGATTTGTGGTGTTTAAGTGTTCCCGCTATTTTTTTGAGCAGTATATATACAGAAGCGGTCAAAAGTTTGGCCACGCCTCCTATTTCCTCCACTTAGCATATAGCTGGGCTTTGTAGTTTTACAATTACAGACTGTAGTCCATCTGGGTTCTTTGTTTTGTTCGACCCATGTTGGTATCTATTGGGGTTCTGACCATTAGAACAGAACACAGTATGGACTGTAGGCCACAAACGGATGGACTACAGTTTCTAATTGTAGAACTACAAAGTCCAAAGTAACTTTCACTCCCTCTGCCTCTCTCTTATACTCTCTCTCTCTCTTCTATTGTTTTTAAACCTAATCAGCCCGGACGAGACATCCTCCCCATCGTCCACACGCAGACCTCGGGAACATCAGGATGTCTATTACAGCGCTTTGCTTTCTAAGTTCACCCTCCCCCCCGTCCTCTTTGGATCAAACGGATACCGGTCACGCAGGATGTAAAAACAGAAGCAAAAGGTGTACGGGTGGCGACGGCGGGGTGAATGTCTCCTTTGTTAGAGATTGGCATGCTCGTTTGTGCCCGTGTGCCGTATGGGATCGAGGTTCCACCGTTTTCCACCGAAACCCAAAACGGTTTGGAATCGAACAGCAATCCGCCGTCGGATGGAAACCGGCGTGGCAGTCACAAGACACGGCGCTTTGAGGCAGCCAGCCTGAGGAGGAGGGGTGGGGGGGGTCCTTCAATAACACCAATGTGCAAAAATAAGACGTGTGCAAATACCATATGATGTACACATTAATATGATTAGTGTTCCATATGAGGATCAAATACACATCAAACATGGAACTGATTTCAAAAGAAGGTTCCGTTTCTTTACTTTTGCACCACGAGTGTACGTCTCATGTTAGGTTCTCCCTCAGAAGAGTCCTGCCTCGTCCACTGAACACCTTTAAAACGGTACCACCTGTGTGTGTGTGTGTGTGTGTGTGTGTGTGTGTGTGTGCACACATGAGATCAAACTGTGATTTTAGTTTGAATGTATGTGTTTGTAGGCGTGTCCTGTAATCGTCTGGGACAGCACTCCTGTCTCCGGTGTAAGGTGAGCTTGATCATGTTCTCCTCTGCTCTGTTGCGGTGTTTTAGAAGTGTGTGATGTGGTGATGCATCGAACACATAAATGCATTTCCCACAATTCCACTGTGTAACACAAGAGGGCGCACTGTTTGCCGGAGCAGTGTCTGAAATCACCTACTAAACAAAGGGTACTAGATTTGGTCTTGTGAGTCGTGTGCACCGGGTAACACTGAAGGCTTGTTTAGTAAGCGAGAGTGTGTGTGTGTGAGAGAGAGAGAGAGAGAGAGAGAGAGAGAGTGAGAGAGAGACTTTTTGACTTTTTAAGCTGCTTTATTTCAATTAAGGCAAAGTTTCAAAGGGTATCAAAGAAGAGACTTTCTAATAATTATTAAAGAGTAAAACAATCAGCGCAGACAGATTTAAGCAAAGTGTGGTGCGAAGCAGAGCTCGTCATTCTCGATCGAGCAAACTGCCCCCCCGCAGCACCACACTGATTTAAAAGCGGTAATGTCATTCATGCATGTATAAAACTGGAAATCAATTAAGATTCTAGATTTGACCAGCCGTCTGAAGATCGCAATCACATCAGTGTCAGCCGTTTGTGCAACTTTGTTCTTGCGACTGATGTACACGGCCATTTTGCTTTGAGAGAGAGAGAGAGCATGTGAAGCTGGGTGTAACTGAGCTGCTGTGCTTCTCCTCAGGCCTGTTTCTGTGATGACCACGCACGAAGTAAAGTGTTTAAACAGGAGAAAGGAAAAGCTCCTCCATGTCCAAAGTGTGGACATCAGACTCAGGAGACCAAGGACCTCAGCATGTCCAGTGAGTGTCCATTCTGTCTGCTTTCCTGATCTTTGTTTGTTTCCTTTACTTTTAGTTATTCAGCCGACGCGGTCATCCAAACCGACTTACAAGAATTCCAACTTGGTCGAGGTCAGATCACAGGGTTAACACAGCGCCCCCTGGAGCAATGAGGGTTAAGGGTCTTGCTCAAGGAACCACATTGGTAACTTCAGAGGACCTGGGATTTGAACCCCCAACCTTCAGATTGATCGTCCAACACTCTGACCACTGAGCCACCTGACCCTGATCTCAACTGTAATTGGGTCCGGTCCTAAACTGCAGCAGTCTGGGACGTCCGCTCCAGCTGTTTATCTGATCCACTTGTTCAGTCCTGTGGGATTAACTCTGATGATTCTCTGACCTTTCAGCTCGGACCCATAAGTTCGGCCGGCAGGGCGTGGCGGACGACGACGGCGGCTACGACTTCGGCTCATCCGGATACGAGTCGTACTGGGAGAGAGTGTCCTCCGGAGGAGCGGCGTATCAGGAGGACGATGACAACGCCGATGAGGAAGACTATGAGGAGGAGGATGATGATGATGATGAGGAGGATGAAGATGAGGAGGAAAACGAAGATGAAGCAGAGGTGACAAATTCACTCAGCAGTCTGAGCGTCGGAGGAAATCCATCGGGTGAGAAGTGAAGAGCGTCGTGTGAGAGTTCTGTACACGTTTTCTGACTCAGACGACGTGATTATAGAATAAAAGTCTTCAGTCGGTTGTGGGGAATATTCATCAGGCAGTTTGTTTACTAATAAAGCATTGGGGTAAAAGTATGTGGACATCAGCCTCATCATTATTTATAGTAACTGGTTCCTGTCTGTTACACCGCCGTGTGCCAAATCTGTTCCCATCTAGATTTCTGAGGGGCACACAGATACAGATGCCATCCAAAAATAAGCCTTACATGGTATACTTCAGGGGACACTTCTGCACAGGGACTTTAAATATAACCACGTGATAAGAATGTGCAACACACGAACAGCCGCCATATTGGTCAAAAAAGTGGAATTCAGTTGATTGCGATCTGTAATCTCACCACGAGATGGCGCCAAATTCTTTTTATTCAGCAGACAGCCGTGTTACTAGTTTTAGAGGCGTTAACCTGCACTGAACAAACTATTCCAGTGATGGCGTGATTGTGAGCTCAAGGTTACAAACTCATCACAATGGGGTTTGTTTTTTTTTAAATAACTTCTATGTGAAGCCTACACACCTCCTGATACAAAAGTATCAAACACATAAATACAGCACAAGTTCCTAACTTTAGATGGAGAACAAGCCAAGAAGTTAAAGCAGATGAACTAAATAATAAAAAGGGGTGTGGTTTTAGACTGCAGTAATTCAGTGTACAGTTGCGCCCCCAGTGTACAAATGACCCAAAAGATCACACATTATCAAAAAATGGATCAACATTAAAAGCAGCGTTCGCTCGTTGCGTTATTCGTAGCGCTCACTTCATGTCAGACGACTAGCACAACAGGAATGAGCTTTTGTTACAGACAATATTAACCCTAAAACTGCCGCCGTTCGACCGATGGAAAAGTCCTGCTCCTGTCCCATGGAGTTCTCTCTTCCTGCGCACATAAAGGCCGCCGCGCTGCCGTAACCGCGTGCTTTTCAAACAATATGGACACGTAACGAAGTTAACGAGAGGTGTTTAAGAACCCGCTTCCTACCCGTCTCAATTCCCAGTTCTGATGATAGGCTCAGGTTGTGCTGCCCTCTGGTGGTCTCTTCTGCCTTCGACTCAAATCTAATGGCTGAATGTTGTTATTAAAAGACAGCGCCCCCACAGTCACTGCAGATTCATCCTCTTCATCTGTTTGAAAAGTATCTTCTGAATCTGAGGAACCAGCGCTGGAACGTTCACAGCTGCCGTTATTCACTAAAGTCCACCAGTGACGTCACACGCTGACTTCTTTAAAATGTTAATGAACGGCTTATTTAATTTCAGATAGAGAATTTTATTTTTAAATGCGCCTCTGATGAACGTGTTGATGATGAAAGCCACAAACGGATGGACTGGTTCCTGGGTTCGCAGCGTTTTTGGACCGTTTTGAAGTTCTGAACAGAGAGGGTTGCGTCCTGTGCACACGCTCAGGAGAGAGAGAGAGCGCGCGCGCGAGAGAGAGAGGATGAGGAAAACAGAGCAAAGTGAAAGTCGCTCGGCACTCTGAGCAGCGGGAGGGTGTGCACATGTCGGCCGGCTCAGTGCAGCTGCCCCGCCGCTCCGCTCCGCTGCCTCCGCCCCCTCAGCGCGCCTCTCAGCGGGCCGCTCGGACCCATGCTCGCCCCGGGAGCGCCGCGTCCTGCAGCTCGGACTTTGACATGATGAGAAGACAACTGCATGGCCCCTGTAGACTGCGCGTCCATGCTCTTCCTCCTCAGCCTTGTCCTCAGTTTGGTCGCGGGAACTCGGAATAAAGCCAGAAGACTTAAGGACAAGGTAAGAACCGAACCGAACCCAACCGAACCAGGCGCAGTGATCATCAGGACGGCAGGGTGCACAGCGGAACCAGAACCGAGCAGAACTCTGGGTTCTCAGGACGTGCTGCGGGTTTAATGAACCGAAAGTGCGCCGCTCTTTATTGCACTGCAGTGATTTATTCTCTAAATGTCGCTCCACATACAGAACACGGACTGAAGGTGGGGGGTGGAGGGGGGGAACTCAGTGAGAACCGGGGGGAAGACAGTGACGCATGTTATATACATTTACTTTCGATTTCAAGGCAGGGAATCAAAGAGGGCGTGATCAAATAAAACCCCACGCCTTCGCTGATGTTTTTCTTCGTTGTCATGGAAACGCTCACCACAGTTGCACAACAGCCGTGCAGTTTGAGTTCTGACGTCATGTGAACGCGAGGATGGAATTATTACAGCATGAATTCGGCTGCAGGATTCTAACGTTATGCAAACAGTTTGGGGAAGGCTCTGGTGTTTTTGAATAATTTACTTTTTCAACTCGATCGTGTTTCTGCTCTTTTTCTTTGATGGGCTGCGGGTTCTGTACGTTCTTTTTTTCTTTTTTTGCTTAATGGAGCTGAACGTAAAGCGTTAAGGCAAGTTCGTTTATAGAGCTCCCTGAGAAAAATAAAATACATAGAAAGAGTAAAAGAAAAGACAAATAAATACAAACAATAGCAGACAGTGACGAGTCATTTAAACAGAGCTGCTCAAAAAGGAATGTTTTTAGTATAGATTTAAAACTTGACTTTCCCTTCTTCAGGGAAACTTGAAACAGGTACAATGAGACTTGGCCGAGTAAATCCAAAGGAACTGGTGAAAACAGAGTGAATTTTCAGGGAGAAAATCGGCAAACACCGAAAATCTGATGATATCTGATGTCATTGAAAACAGAGGATCCACTGTATTTATTATGTTCAAGCTGTCTGCGACCCACCATTTAAAAAACGCTGCTTTACCCCATTAAACACTTTTCTAATGAACCAGAACTGAGACTTCAAACCAGCTCCTCTCACCAAACATCACAGCAACTCTTCTATACAAACCAACACACATTTCCACAGACAGAACCCAACATCTCATAGAAATGTTTTTTAAAAGAGAGGAAGATGTTATCGCTGCAGAGAGGGAAGCATTCAGTCAGATGTTCTTAATGTTTTGTTGGACAAAGTGCTGAAATCAGAGCCAGATAGTTTTACCAATTAAACACAAAGGAGTGCCCCCCCCCCCCCACATTTAACCCATTTAATGCAGTAACACACACACACACACACACACAAACATACACACACACAGAGTGGTGGGCAGTCCTGTACTGTGGGTGGGACCGGGAATCGAACCATGGACCTTAAGGTCGTAAGACTGGTTCTTTAACCACAAGCCTACGACCGCTTCATGTCTACATCCTGTCCTTCTCCTTTAAACGCAGCGTTCCACCGGCTGCCTAATCCTCGGGGTTCTGATTCATCTCAGGTTTAAAAAACGCAGAACCTCTACAATTTTACATTTACTTTCGTTTTATATGCAGTTCTGAACAAACAGGATAAGATCAATGAAAACATTAAGGTTTTGAAGTGTTTTAGTTGCATTTTAACACAATGTATATTTCTGGAAGAGAACTAAACCAAAGCAACATGAAACATTAACTACAGGAACCATCTGCAGACCGTATCCCTGTAGAACCAACTGCAGATTGTGTAGCTAAAGATATAAGACCCCGCCCTGAGTTCGGAAAGGGAAGCGATTATGTAAGAGATGAACCTAAATGACCCAGGTTGTGCGTTTTCTTTAGATTAGCTGGAGGGCCTTTCAGTGTAATAATAAATGCGTCGGTCACGTTCGAGGCTGAGCGTTATTTTAACTGCTGATGTAAAGGTCAACAGATGTCCCTCAAAGCTTTTGATGAATTTTGTAAACTTTGTCGTACGATTATCTGGTCGAGAGGTCGAGACATTTCTGAAAACAGATCACGAGAAAGAGGCACGGCAACGCGTAGCGGAGTACAGTTACACAGCTTTGCACCCCCCATGTCTTTGTACACTTGGATTCAGTCACACAAACAGGAAAGGGCCTTCCCCAAACCGTTCTCACAAATCTGGAAGCCTAAAGGTTTTTAAAAAATACACAGCTGTGTTGGTTTCATTTATCTGTAGTTTTAGGACTGAATTCAACACCAGGATTTAATGATTAGGAGGTCTGTCAGTATAATAAAAAAAAGGTACGAGAGGGCGTGACATTATTGTGAATAAATCACAGGAAGGAGGCGCCTAATGTTTAGTGGCGTACAGTTACACTTCTTTCCTGTGATTCATTCACAATAATACACAACCTCGAGTGTCGTATTGCTTTTATTAAACACTTACAAACACACGGTCATAAAAACATAAGGTTTGATTCATAAATGTGATTATTGAAAGCAAAATCGTTAACAATCTGCTCGTCCCTGATGTAATCTAGTCTGGTTTTTAAAGTGATCACTGATCGCTGAGTAACAGGTTTATCGAACACTTAAGTAATGCCCTCTAGTGGCCAAATTACTTAACATTGGAAAAATAACGTATTGTATATCACGCATTGATACTCAATCAGATTTAAGGACCGGAACCGTCTGCTTAAAAAAAAAAAAAGTACATAAAATGTAACAAAGTGTAAAAAAAGTAACATTCAGGAGTTGCCTGCAAACTTACAAAATCTGCATCCAATCTTTTCCTCAGAATTCGGTCCGCATTGTATCGACCTCCACCGACACTTTCAACCTTTATTATAAAACTCCTTCTGATTGGCTGAGCCGCTTGTCTGGCCATGACATTATTCACAATAAGCCACACCTCTGAGCGCTTTACAGTCGCATGAATGCGCAGCATAAAATATATTGTTGTCCCGAACTTGTTCATAAGTTCACCGCATTTATGAATCAAACCTTATTTTTGATGATATTGTGTTTGTACTGGTTTTATAAAAGCAGTAAGACTTTTATTGTGAATACATCTTGAGTAAAAGATGTAACTAATAACACCTCTTAACTGTGATTTACCCACAATAATGCCCCGCCCCCTCGTACCGTATTGCTTTCTAACCACCGGATGTTCCCACAGTATTTCACTCATGACAGAAATCTGAGTGCAGTGTTAACGTGCGAGCTGTGAGCTGCGCTGGTGTTCAGAGGAGCTGCTTTAGGGTCAGTGGTTGAGGGTTCTGGAGTGTTTTCAGAGCATTTCAGAACACCTGACCCATTTCCTGTTTGTGTTGATGTTGACTTAACGCAGCATTACCCACAGCACAAACAGGATCTCACGCTGACGACACACAGCTGTATAGATCAGCTCGTATGATCAGCGCGTGTAAGAAACGCACAGCGGGTTCAAACTGAGGACTTTGGAACTGGAACAGAAAGTGAACCGTGATACATTTAGATCATTAAAATCTCTTTCACCAAAGTAATAATTCTGAGTGTTGATGTTTTCCAGTTTGTAATCTGTAATCAACAGAAAATAAATCATGATTCCAGAACCTCACGGTTCCATTACCATTTTTGGTTTTTATCAGAATCTCATCTTTGTGTTAATATTAGTTCTGTTCTTAGTTTCAGTTTGTTGGTCCGCACTCAGAGTTTAAATTTCCCCTGCTTCCTGTTAAAACACTACTACACATTACTTTCTAACCTTCCAGAAATGTCTGTGTGCTGCGGAATTAGACGTGTGGGATTTTGTGTTACCGCTGGTGTTTTTGTTTAAGAGGACGGTTTGTGTGAATAGAAGGAGAACCTCAGAGTTCATTACATCAGACAATAGTTCAGGAAAAAACAGCTGCACTGTACAACCATCAGCCCTGCGCGGTCTTCCGGACTCTGACTCGCTTTTTGTGTTTTTTTTATTCAAGTGTCCGAAAAAAAGGGGTCAGTTTGCATCATCAGGTTGTAAAAAACCACCACTTTACGTTCCATGCTCAGGACAACGTTTACAGGGAGGGTCCCTTATAAACAGAACGCAGTCGCACTTCTAGGAAAATACACAACGCCAAGAAATTCCAATCCCTGTGTTTAGAAACTTTTCCCAAAAGAGGTAAATCTTACAAAAGTTGTACGTCATCGAAGCTCAGAACTCTATTAACTCTACTTTTATTTTTGTCAGAAGATCACAGTTTAGTATCGGAACAGTTTTTCTGTTCTTTAGAACCGCTCCGAACCCGGTGCAGTACAGAACCCGGTCTCTGTGTGTCTGTTTAAACCCGGCTGCAACTTCAATCTGTAAAGTTCTGATGAAAGAAGTCAGCACTTTTTGTGCCTAATTAATCCTTTGATCTCTTTCAGAGAACTGTGAGATGCATTTGTGTCCTCTGTTGCTTTGACAGGAACCTGCAGTACCCTTTGAACTTCGAGGTTTGGAATTCTTTCTTAATTATGAGGTATATCACTCTTAAACCTAAACACAGTGCATAACGTTATGTTGTTATAGAGCTGCGGTCACAGGAGGACAGGGTTCGATTTGACCATTAATGGGTCTAAATCACAATTATTATGATTGGAGTTTCCATGTCCTCCCCGGGTCCACATGGGTTTCCTCTGGGTTCTCCGGTTTACTCCCACAATCCAAAAACATAGATTCAAGGTAAATTGATTGCTCTAAATTGCCCCGTATAGTGTGTGTGTGTGTGTGTGTGTGTGTGTGTGAGTATGGGTCCAGCAATAGATTGGCACCCTGTCCTGGGTGTATTTGCCCAGAGCCTGAAATGTTCTCACCTGGATGGGCATGGGACAC
>JAOUQT010320238.1:0-14221 GCA_025769995.1 Xyliphius kryptos | reverse complement strand
GATGGACACTTTTCTTCAAAGTCACGAAAAAGTTATAAGTACCCCAGCTTAATGTGTGGAGTCAATGCACATTTGCGTCCTTTGCACAATGCGCAATGCGTCCTTTGCTTGCCCAACAGAGCAAGCAATGCAACCAAATGCGTAGAGTCTTAAGCTGGCCTGGGGGCTCCTATACAACAACAGGATATGAATTGAATGCAACAATAAACTGTGTGAGCGCCCCTTTAAATTATAAGTAGAATGACACTATTATCAGAATCCCTCTTAAGGGGGGCCTCTTGCTTAACTACTTGCTTAACATAACTACACAAATTGCACTCTACAAATAATTACATTTAAACATCCATCCATTCATTATATTCCACGAGGGTCATGGGGAGCATTACCCATGCCCATTCAGAGGAAAACGCTCCAGGCGCTGGAAAGTACCCCCAAAACAGGGCGCTAATCCATCGCAGGGAACACACTCACTCACACGGACATACACACTATATATGAGTAATATAGTGCAGCCAGTTTACTTTGAATCCATGTTTTTGGACTGTGAAAACTGGAGAACCCATTAAAAAAGCCGTGGACACAGGGAGTACATGGAAACTCCACTCAGATCGAAACCTGGATCCCCAGCGTTGAGAGGGGGATGTGATAATTACTACACAATTTGAATAAAACCTTTCTTAACTTAAATGAGCAATATTTGGTCGTAGGGCATTTTGCTTTGGGTTCCCCATGCACATCCAGGGGAGAACATCTCGGGCGCTGGGCAAATACACCCAGGACAGGACACACACACACACACACACACACACACACAATATGAGACAATTTCGAGCTGTCAATTTACATTGAATCCATGTCTTGGGACTGTGGGAGGAAACCGGAGAACCCCACTTGGACAGAGTCACAGAATGGTATTGGAACCAGGAATTCACAGCGTTGAGAGGCAAGTGTGCTAACCATTAGGCCACCGTGCCACCCTAATTATTTATTAAAGGTATTTATTTATTATTATTATTTTATTTGTATTTTTTAATACTACATTTTAATGTGACATTTTTAAATTTAGTTTTTAAATTTTAATTTTTAAGATGTTGTATATTTGTGCTATAAATTACAGCTGCTGGTTGTACTGTCATACAGTCATACCACTGTTTGGGGCATTCGAAACCTTTAACCTCCTCCTAAACATGATCTTCCACAACACAAATCTTCAGCAAGTGAATCAAATTGAATCAAACTCATTAAGAGTAGTGAATCATAATACATGTTCATATATCATGAGCACAGTGAAATAACCAAAAATTATACTTTAAAAGTCTCTAAGCCAAGGTAACTTAACACTTAAGGTTCTCTTGCAGATGTATGCACTGTGTGATTTACCGATGAGGGTGTTTGTATTTTTGTTTGGCTCTGTGTGAACATATTGTGCTTATGTGAATAGCGACACTGTGGTCCCTGCAGTTACTTGGGCTCCAAGATGAGGCCGAGTTATATTGTGCTTTGCCTGAGGCGAACCTGTTTACTGAGCCGGCCGTGTTCCTTAACAATGGCGCAGATGTGTGTAGTAGCAGATTCGGAGCTCGTATTTAGCTGCCGTGAGTGATGGTGATGAAGTAGCAGTGATAAAGTGAGAGATTGGCTGCTCGCAGGATTTTGGGAGCAGGTCAGATAAACATGGCAGAGGAAAAGCGTTCAGTGTTATGGTGATAATAAAGCTTCATTCTTCGGGGGCATTAGACTCCAGACCTTAGGAAACTATAGAAGGGGTTAGACAGCGAGCCGGTGAGAGAGGGAGTGAGAGAGAATGGGTTTTACTCATGGAATAGCTTTTCTGCCATTTGGAATTACATCAGGCTGCCGCCTCCAGGTTTTAAGGGCAGCCCTGAAGACTGATGGGATTTCAGATTGTTGACTCACAAATCATTAGCTGATGTCAGTACATCATGTAGATATGTGACGGAGGCATCTCTGCTACGCAAAATAAATTAAGAAGTGGAAAATAAATTGAGACCACAATAGATCTGATTTATAGACTCTGGATATTAAACTTGCAAACAGATTAAATCATTGTTTTAAACTATAACTGCAAAATACTATTCATAAAACACAAACTACTATAGTCCGCTCATAAACAGTGGTTACCACAACAACTATAATCCCTCATAAACAACAGTTAACACCACTACAGGGTGGGCCATAAGTATGGGTACAACCTGATAAAATGGAAGTGGTTGCTGATATCACCTTACCGTTTGTGGCTTATTAGTACATGGAAGGGGGAAAATATTTTAGCCCGGGTGACGCCCATTGCGCCATCTGCAAAGCCGCTATTTTGAATTTAACTTTACTTTTTTTCAATGGGAAAGGGGTCATGTGACACATCAAACACATAGAGAATTGCACAAGAAAAACAATAGTGTGTTTATTTGTAATGTAGCTTTATTCATTGTTGAGTTATTGACAGGTTTGTGAAATAGAGCAATGACAGTACCCACTAAAAGATGTGCTAAAAGTTATCACAACTACTGTAATCCCTCATAAACAACAGTTACCACAAGTACTATAATCCCACATAAAAAAACAGTTAACACAACTAATATAATCCCTCATAAACAACAGTTAACACAACGATTATAATGTAATGTAATGTAATTGTACATTGTATTTACATTTAGTAATTTAGCAGACGCGTTTATCTACAGGCTGCCATGAACAGCAATTGCCACAGCTTTTATAATCCCTTGTAAACATTTTCTTGTTTTTAAACATATTGGAAAGACATAGAGTAGCATCTTTAGAAAACAGTACAATAATCTCCAGATTAAAGTTCTGAGTATAGCTGCAATGTGGAATCGCATATTGTGGAGACAAATGCCCTTATTAACAACGGTGGGTCTGGCTGTTATATTTCGTCACTGTCACATTGGGCAATGAACTCGCCCTCGTACATAAACTGAGGGAATATCTGACAGTAGAGTTTACTGTCGCTCTGACAGCATGGCAGCATATCTCTTCCACCCAGAAAGCAGCAGTTCTGACCTTTAGGGCTCTTATCTTAGGTTTTCAGGGATGCAAATGTTTGCAAAACTTGTGCAGAACTAATCAAACTTTCAGTTTGGTTGAGCACAGAGGTAGCATAGTTAAAGCACCCCATGAACCACCTTAATAGTTATTCATCGGCACCTTCACATCCTTGTGCTTGTTTTGATTTTTTCACATTTTATATTTCACATCTTCCTTTAAGGAATAAGAAGAAAAGTATTAAAAGCGTGCTCTAACTGTACAACAACAAGGCTACATGTTGCTATATTAGCATTTCGATCACCTCATAATCCAGGGGATCCAGTGATATACAGGTTTTATTAAAATACACTATTTAGTTCTGCCATTAAAAATCCTGCTTGCGTCCAGAATACAAAATAAATAATTATTAGCTCACATTTCTTTTCCTCTTATCATCTCATGAAACCCAAAATAACCCTAAGTGGTTCCTTATTCTTTGTTTCTCAGCATAATGCAGTAGGTCTGTCCTGATTTTCACTTAGATTGTGGAACTGATCCAAACCAGACGTCTCCCTGAGCCAAGAACTGAGAATGGACGAGCAGCAATGAGCAGCCCTTTGAGAAGTTCGGATTGAAAGATGTTGGTGGTGAAATAAGACACTTGTTCTGGCACTATGTTTCAGTCCAGGCTATCAATCCTATCAGCTTGTCCCAGCTGTGGTGAAGAGACAGAGAAGACATTACTGTTGGTTACAATGAGACATCTCTCTTCTAATGATGATACTAGATTTGCCCCCTGTATGACCCCAATGACCCATTCGCAGTATACACGTGTATATGTTATTAATCTGAAAAATACACTCGTGCATATATGTTCCATATTCAATCAATGCTGAGAATCCTAAAGCCTAGATCACCACTCCTCATTCTTTGTGTCACCAGCTCCTTATCCCTAACACTGCCAGAGCACTACTGCAGTGACCTTAGAGCAGTGGTTTTCAAACTGTGATACGTGTACCACTGGTAAAGTAATTAGATATACAAAAAAAAAGAAATTTAAAATTAGTACTAAAAAAAAAATGTGTAAAGTACCAACAAAATCTGTTTCAACATTTTAATAATTCTGTTGTAATAAAAACATTTTAATTAAAACCAACTACTCATCCGGCAGCATAGCATATGTCGCATAATTGCACCCTTCCCCAGTATAATGTTGCCGGACCACCATAAACTCAGTCATGTATTCATGTAGTCAGTGTATTGTTGAGCAGTCTGTAAAGCTATGCTTCTGTGACTAAGAACAACGGATAGCATGTCTCTGAAGGTATCCAAATGTTGGCAAACAAAGGTCACAGCCATGTTGTGAAGTTCGAGAGCAACAGTTTCATCAATGACATTTTTCCAGAAATATGCGACTGATAAAAACAAACATTTACGTGATGCAAGAATTTGTATAACATTAAAGATGTTTTATGTGAAGCAGTGGCCATGTTAGGAAACAAAAGAGGGGACTCCATCAGGAAAAAAGGGGGTGGGATTCCATCATATGGATCCCATGGTTTGGCATGGAAAAATGGGGTTGGGGCTCTGTTGTGCAAATCCCATGGTTCAGCGACTTAGTCTTATATATATTTATAAAGTCTATTAAAACTAAAAATAATATAAGCTATACAGACACTGTACTTATGTCACGTTTGCGAAATGTTTGAAAGGTTTTTATCCATGGGGCTGTCACTGGTGGTCAGTGGAAACTGCAAAACAAACTTTGATCTTCAGTGTACACACTCACACCTAATTGATGTTTGCCATGTTACTTTTCTCTTAAAAGTTTAAGAAAATACTGCCTTAGAGGTCTTTAATCTTAACTTTAATCTGAACACTCGAAATTTAGCATATTATATATTAGTGTCCAGACGGCACGGTAGCTTGGAGGTTAGCATGTTCACCTCTCAGCGCTAAGGATTCCTGGTTTAAATCCCATTTTAGGTTTCATGTTCTCCCTGCGTCAGCTTGGCTTTTCCCTGCGTCCGCCCGAGATGTTCTCCCCAAGATGGACATGGGGAACCCCACTGCGACCCTAGTAGAGGATTAAGCATAAGAGAATGGATGAATGGATGGGTATTAGTGTCCTGCACTTTTAATGCATTTAGTACAAGGCACTAACTAGGGCCTACAGGACAATATCTGGATCTGTCCCCTCTTACCTTCAATCAATCTTTCCAAAATACACTCCAACTCGTTTACTGCGCTCTAGTGATAAATATCACCTAGTGATTCCACCTCACACAAATTCCTAGTGGTAATTCTTACTCCATATCGATCAACCCTGTTAAATGGTGTAAAAATCTTCCCAACACTGTCCGTAAGGAACTTAGTCACTAAGTCACTTGGCATTTTTAAGAAACATCTCAAAACACATCTCTTCCACAAACACTTGCTCTTAAAAAATTATGGTAATCAGGGTTGATGATACTACAATGTAGCTGGTTTCTCCTTAACTACTGACATGTTTTGTTCTATCATTTGTAAGTTGCTTTGAATAAATTTGGATACATTTTTTTTTTTGCCACTGTTGCTTCGGCTTGCTGTACGACAGTAAAATCTCTAAATGAATAAACTAGAGGAATATTGTGCTGTGCTATGGTGGGGAACCGGATAACAACGTGAAAGTTAAAAAGCAATTTTTTTTGAGTGAATGATGGAGGGGAGTTCACATATTTAAAATGAACATGTTATTATAAAGTGAGGTTCTTGCAATTAAAAATCTGTAATGCATATGTGGACAGTGAGTCATCAGTCCATCAGAGTAAAGATGCAATTATATTTAACACAGTACACAAACATAGTATCTACAATTTACTTAAGAGAAAGCTATGGGGAGGCTGCAATGTTGCACAAAAATGACCCGATCCATCAGACTGAGAGCAAACCTTTCTGAGAGACAATCACAAGAGTGGTGTAGCGTTAAGCGGTTCATGTGTTGAGTTATCAATCTGTAGGTCACTGTGTCAGAAGCTGTCTACGTGTGCCTTCAAGCAAGGCCCTTAAACCTCCGGGGGCGCTATATTACGACTGACCCTGAGCTTCAACTCCGACCATTAGTAGGAACACATGTTAGTCGCTCTGTAAAATTGCGTCTGCAGAACGATGTAATGTAACCTAATGTACCACAGTTCTACCTCTGTGTGGTTAAATAAATAACTCCTCAGTTTTAACATGTTTAAGCAGTTACTCTGCATTCATTATCATTAACTCATCCCAAATTCACAGGTTTATATACATATACAGTACATTTCAAGAAAAAACAATTACTGTAATTACAATTTATAAACTGCAGCTTCACTCATGTCTCATGCACGGAGTCAAATCTGTATGAGGCCCGGATGCCAGGTAGTGAGAAACAGTGTTTATTAACAGGAAAATGAAAAATACAAACAAAACACAGAAACCAACAACGCGTTACTCAAATTACTCGCTGTGCAATGACAAAAGGGGAATCCAGGGATTAAATTATAAAACTCAGGTCGCATGCAAAAACACAATAACCAAAAGTGGGCAGCAGGTAATTAGCTAAACTAATGAAGATTAGCAGATGCTGAAATCAGAGCATTAATTAAGGAAAAGTATGGGTTTGGGAGTCACGTGTGTCAAACAATTCACGGAAAGAGTCACATGTGTTCAACGACTTGCGAAAGGAGTCGCATGTGTCGAAGGATACACGGGAAGAGTCACATGTGTCAAACGATTTGTGGAAAGTGCCACGTGTGTTTTTGAAAATAAGGTCGCATCTGTCGAACGATGTGCAGAGAGAGCTGAGACAGTCTCACCGTGGCCACGCTGAGTGGCACACTTAACCTGTGAAGCGCGCTTGCCCTCTGTCCCTGTTTGGGATTAGTGGCTGTCTCAGAGGCCTGGGGCCGTTTAAAGGCGCACCCGGTGAAATCAGGAAGCAAACCAAGGGAATATAGTAAGGTGAAGGTTGGGAGGATGTGTCCAGATAGAAATTAATCAAGTGGGTCATCATCGGAGTCGATTGCCTCCTCAGCACACAAGGATTCAAACCCAAATCTCTACATCCTCTCCTCCTCCAGACCCAAAGTAAAAAACAAAGTCAAACCCAAAACTAAAATGCTTACCAGGAAGAGATTCCTGGTTTTCTATTTGGTAGGACAGGAATCTGTCACATGTCAGGAACCTGTGTGGGAGCACTGAAGCGCAGAATGAAGCCGGATGCCAGGTAATAAGAAACTGTGTTCATTAACAGGAAAAGGGAAAATACATTTGAGTCATTCGTGACTCAAATGAGTTGCTGTGCAACAAGCAAAGGGGTATACAGGTATTAAATAATAAAACTCAGGTCACATGAAAAAACACAATAACCAACAGCAGGAAAGCATATTTGGTCATTTTGCCAAAGCTTTTACCCAAAGCGACTTACAGGTATCCAAACTTGATGGTTGGGGTTAGAACACAGGGATGATGCAGAACCCTGGAGCAGTGAGGGTTAAGGGTATTGCTCAAGGACCCACATTGGTAACTTCAGAGGACCTGGGATTTAAACTCACAACCTTCAGATTGATAGCCCAACACCCTAACCACTGAGCTACCACCCCCTTTAACTAAACAAACGAAGGTTAGCTGTTGCTTAATTGAAATCAGAAGACCAATTAAGAAAAATAATTTAAACCAAACCAGGACACAAAACAAAAGGTGAGGAGTGGCCCAGCACTCCTAACAGCTCACCTCAGCTCCGCACAGCGCAGGCTGCATACCTAGCACAAAGAGGTAAAGTTCATTTAGCAAAGGCAGCAAATAGTTGTAAGCTGCGTTGGAGTCTCGGTGTATATAATTAAAATGTGTGTGCTGGCATGTCTGGTGAGAAGGAACATTCGCTCCCGTTCCCATGAGCAAGGATTGCTCTTTTAATTTTGCAGTCTGAAAGGTCAACGCCAGTGTTCTCGTTTTCTTCTTTAATTGATTCTTTAAATGCACCTCGGCGAGTGGCAGAAAGATTGAGAGGCAACACGGACTCACTGTTCTTCAGCTACAAACTTAAAATATTAAAATGTGCCTGTTTAGCATAGGGTCAGACGTTATACCTCCATCCTATTAATGGTAGTCCAAAGCAATGATCTCTCCCAGAAAAAAAAGAAAGTCTTGTTTAATAGCAAACGGTTTGTTTTTCTGCTTCTGCAATAATTATTTTATTATGAACATGGTTGATGTTTATATATACTGTATACAGATATATCTGTATATGTTCTACACTTTCCACAGTCCAAAAACATGGATTTAAGGTGGCTACTCTAAATTTCCACTAAATGTATGTGTGAGTGAGTGTGTGCCCAGCGTTGGATTGGCGCCCTGTGCTGGGTGTATCTGCCCAGCACCTGACATTTTCTCCTTGATGGACTTGTGTAGATTAAGCAAAAGATTATAAGGTCAAATCCTAAACTGGGTAAACTTAGCATGTTCTCCCAATGTCTCAGACCTGAAATGTTTGGGATGATGGTGTCTTTAAAAGGTGTCTTTAAAATTTTTTTTATATTTTCTTTGTTTAGGGTGAAAAATGGACCCAGAGATCATTGTCATCAGAATCTTACAGTTTGGTCTCATATTGCACCACATCTCTCAGTTCACGTCACATAACATTATTTAATCACTGATCACTTTTAATTTGTAGCATCGGTATCACTGTCCCTTATCTTTCTTCAAATGCAGTGAATCCAGTGTGACCTTGAATAACCAAACAAACCAGCCTTTCCTGTCGTTGTGTCAGGATTAAACTGCGGATTCTGTTATGATAAAAAAAGAAATCATCATTTATAAAAGAGAGTGATTAAAATGTGTGCCTGGTGCACCCTCTGACATAGTTTCTTTACACTGAGAGCTCTTAAAGGGTACTTAAGATCAGAAGTAGCAGTCACTCGTCATGGACGGCGCTATGTGCGGCATAATGGCTTGAGATCAGACATGCTCCTGGCTCCACAATGCCATTGACCTGCTCCTCAACCCTCCATCTCCACTTATCAGATCTCAATTCTTCCCTAATGTTAAGCATTCGTCACAGCTCTGATGCACTCGCATCACTCAGCGTTCGAACAAAGACGCTGTGGTACAGTACAAACAAGAGAGGACAAAAGCCTCTCACCTCATCTGAGGTAAAGATGCATACGTTGAACTGTCAGCCAACTGAATTATTATTATTAGCAAATTGCTGAAGGCTTTTCATAAGGAGCCCTTGTTCTCATGAAATAGGTTGAGTGCTATCATCTGACAGAACCACAATCCAATCAAATGCCATGTATCTTAGCATAATGGACTCTTAACTACTCTTAAAATGCAAATGCCGGAAGGAGAGTTCAAAGCCGATGAGAATTAAATTGCTTCAGAGAAAGACCAGCTCAGAGTACATTGCATCGCATGAGGACATTTTACAGACACTTGGATTTAGTATTTTACACTTAAAATATGTGATGGTTGGGGTCAAAGAACCTGCAAAATAAGTAATGAAGCAATAAGGCTCTTGAGGTTGTGTATTATTATGAATAAATAACGGGAAAGAAGTTATTTGTACTCTGTACAAATAACTGTACTCCTCTTCGCATCGTGCCTAACAACACCTCACAATTTTCCTGTAACAAATTCACAAGTGCATTATTACTTTTATAAAACAATTACAAACACACTGCAATAAAAAAGGCTTTGCTTTCTATTCACAAATGCTCATAGAAAGCAAAACCGTTAATAATCTGGTCTTCCGCAATGTAATCTAGTCCGGATTTAAAAAATAAATGCTGAGTAACAGGATTCCGGTTTCTCTAATGATCAAAAACTGACATATAGTAGCTGAATTACAGAACCCAACTTATAAAACTTATAAAAAACATTGGAAATATAATGTATTTTACAACACTTATTTAAGCCAATCACATTTAAGGACTGGAACTACACATTTTATTATAAAGCAATAAGATAAAGAAGGCGGCATTATTGTGAATAAATCTTGGAAAAGAGGTGTCATTAGGTACGACCTCTTTTAAATTATTTATTCACAAAAACACACCACCCATGCCTTATTGCTTTAATATAACACTACAAACACACTATAATAAAAAAAAACAAGGTTTGATTCATTATTGCTTTTATTCATCCATTCATTCATTATCTTCCGCTTAATCCTCCACGAGGGTTGCGGGGGACTTTCCATGCCTATAATGTAAGAACATCTCCGGCGCTGGGCAGATACACCCAGGACAGAGTGCCAACCCATCACTGATCACACACTCTCTTACACAGCCACACACACTATATGGAGCAATTTAGAGCATTCAATTTACCTTGAATCCATGTTTTTCAATTGTGGAAGGAAACCGGAGAACCCGGAGGAAACCCACGGGGACACAGAGAGAACATGAAAACTAATGTGTGTTATTGTCAGTAATGTCACGGCTGGCCAAACGGCTCAGCCAATCATATTTTAGGACCGCAATCAGTGTTATAATGTATAATTGCCACCATTAAAGTTTAAACTGTAACACTCTCCAATCATATAAGTGAAACTCAGTGATCTAACACAGTTATGTGAGTTGTGTGTTTAATGTAACTTCTAAATGATGTCAAGGTAAAGCCGTGATGAAGCGCCTCACGCTGCTCCACTGTCAAACTGTTTGTCCAAATGGGGGGTTCTGTTGTTGAACGCACCGTTAACTTTCCATTTCACTGCGTTTATTTCACAGCTCAGTTTGGTTACTGTCACCAGTGACGCGCCGTTTCCACAGGGAAATTTCACAATAAACATGATCCAGCGAATACAAATTGGGCCACTAATATATTCATAAATCATAGCTGTGGACAGGTCTTTTAATTCACTTTGATTCATGCTGACGTGTTGAAAACGTGGCCGGCCATCTCCCTTTGTCTTGGCTGGTTCTGCTTATTCGTCATAAATAAACAGGAACAGCAAATATGTCTCATTTATAACATATTATTAAAATCTAAATGCATTTATTTAAAAAAATCAAAGATTTTGAAACTATCAGTGGGTAGAGGTGAAACAGTCATGGGGCAGGAAACGGCTGAGGTTGTGTGGTCATTATATTAGACATAAGAAGCCACACCTCCCCACTGTTAATATGACACATGGGGCACATGAGGTCATTTTGCAATTATATTCCACGTTAACAATTTACTGATCCTATTGAGAAATGAGGGTTAAGGGCCCACATTAGCAATGTCGATGGTCTTTGGATTGTACCCCCCACCACTCAACTACCATAAAGTTTAAATTCGTTAAAAATTATAATAGGATGTACAGTAAGTGGATACAGGGTTTAAACTCAAACAACACACCTCCACCATGTCAATGTGACTGCAGTACTTAAAATCATCCACCGCCCTATTAATACCTGCTCTGTGGAGGTTCTTATGTTCTTACGCTCTTTCTCTCTCCCTCTGGCTCTCACTCTGTGTGTGTGCCACTCATTTATTTCGACACCCGCACAACCGTCCGACCACACGCCACTGCGGTTGCTCATTGATGGACAAAACAGTCGATAAACGTACAGAGACATGTCTCTGCAGATGGATGCTTTCAGCTGACTGTCCACAGACCTGTAAACATTTTCTTGAGTGGATTTTTTGGTATTTTAAAAATCTCTCAGCAGTCACCGCTTTTTTGAATGCACTAAGACCCCTGATGGACTTTAATATTGGGGAGACGCTTTCTGCCCACTCACACCACTCCATTTAAAGGATATGTAGCTAATGCCCTGTGTTTACAGAGTTAAAGTGAGATGGTTTTGTGGTTTAAGGGTGTGAATGTTCAAATGATGTGGGTTGTGTGTAATTCCATCCATCTGATGATGATAAATGACAGTTCTTCACCTTTTTTACTGCCGTAACCATATGATGCCTGGTCGGTCTATTAGCAGCGCGATGAGCGCCAGCAGCACTCTGACTGAGGCTTCATCCGTCTGGGGCAGAGTGCCAGCTTAACATCTTAAGAGTAATATTATAGTTAGATGTTGAGTTTTATTGCCAGGCAGTTAAGCTGTTCCATTAGTGTTTTATTATAGGCAGGGTCAGTTTGGGCTGGGGTGAGTTAGAGTGCACGTCTGCGACACCGTCCTCTTTCCCTAAACCATTTCGACTACAGACACGTTTAAAATGCAACGGGAGCTCGATATGTATATGTGCCATCGATAAAGCATGCAGTTATCCGAGGACCGGAGGCAGCTTTATTTGATCTGTAACTCTCCCAACGCAAGTTATTTATTAGAGCAAACCTTTATGGCAGCTCATAAATTCCCACAAATTTACAATTAAATGTTGTGACATCCACTTAAATCGCAGCTAAATTACATTTTACACGTTTTTCGGAACAGATCATTGTCAGAGTTTTTAATTCTTTCTTATTAGTCCTCGTCAGATCATATTCATCATTCCGCTCTGCACATCCCTTGCTGGCTACCTATCCCAGTTAAATCAGTGACTGTCTAGCAGGTTTTTTAAACATCACCCCCATCAGAACCAGCAGCACCATTACTAAAACAAAACATTATAACCTTATATTATAAAATTATAACCTACTGGAACTTTTGTAGGATCTCATTACATCACAGAACAGCATTCTGCTGTCCTACTAAATCAAATGAGATGGACAGTTGGTGGGATGAACATAACCCTTTCCTGTGTGGAGTCTGTAGGTCCTTCCTGTGTCAGTTTGTGTTTTATCCAGGGTCTCAGTCACATCCAAAGACATGCTGAAAAGGAGACAGAAAATATGTTTTCTTTGAGGTGTCATCAGCTCTTTATCCATAACACTGTTGGACTAATGACTAGTTGCACTCCTGCAGGAGGACCACACTGAACTGATATAGTTTTTCCAATTTTTGAAAATGGACACCTGATCACATCCGAGTCCCCCACTAAGCTACAGTCCTCACAAGATTTTTTCTTCAAAACAACATAACAGGGAGTTTTTTTCTGGCCACTGTCATTTCAGCTTGCTCTTTAGGGGTTCAGGCTCGGAACATTGTCAAGCTGCTTTGTGACAATGTGTTGGAAAAAAATTCTCTATATAATAAATTGAAATTAAACTTGAGATAATAAATTGTCTGCTATTTGAGATGTAATCTATTGATGCACTTCTAGTTCTTTTTCCAAACCCAGGGAAATAAGAGGGTTGCGTTAGGAAAAGTCTGATAATAAACTGAGCCAAGTCAAATATGAGGATCTTCTCCACTTTGTTGGCCCCTTAACAGAAACAAGCCAACAAATGTATAGAATGGTTCATTTCATATGATGTTTATTTCATTAAAATAAATTAAATGCATTGACAAATAAATGGTGTTTAACCTACTGACACTCAAAAGTATTCAATGGATGTTGGAGTGACTGCATTATGAGTGAGTGTACACATAAATGACAAAACTGTGAGCTCAAAGGACAAACCTGTGCCTCTTTATTATGGTAATACACTATCGATTACATGTTCAGAACATGACCGGAGCGGTGCAGTTCAGAGCACACCGTCTCCACACCGGGGGTCGCACTCATCTGCATTTGGATCAATGGACTGTAGTAATAATTGTGATCTATTGCACAAACATTAAAGTGGCCACTGACCTGAACAAGGCATAACTGGAGTGGCTGACCTGTGCTGAAGGAGGTGGTGGATTCCCCCACTTTCTGGAAAGATATAGCTCAGTGGGGGGGATGAAGTAAGACACAGGCCCGCTGCCTGTATGAATGCTTATGTCTCCCCAGAGAGGCTGAAGGACTCACTAAGGTTCATGAAGCTATCTCACCTGATCATTGCTGCAGACGCAGAGAGAAACAGGTTTTTGTACAGCGTTCTTACATCATACAGTCCAAACAAATCATGTGTATGGAAATTGCTCAGGTGCACACATATTTTTGGCCATCATTCCAAATGACTTTTGAATTCATGTGAAAGTCATAAAATCTAGAACACAATATTTGGTCAGAGTCAAACGTATGGTGGACAGAAATATGTATTTTAATCCACTCATTAGACACCATCATACTTAACTATTTAACAGCGTAAATATAGACATTTCTATACTCCTCACTATTTATTTATCTCATTCATTCATTCATTCATTAATTATCTTCCACTTATTTCTTTATGAGGGTCGCGGGGGGGTTCCCCATGCCCATCCAGGGGAGAACGTCTCGGGCGCTGGGCAGATAC
>JAOUQT010320228.1:0-14222 GCA_025769995.1 Xyliphius kryptos | reverse complement strand
GTTTTGTATCTTGCCATACTTGTGTAAAGTGTCAATAGCCGTTTTTTGGACAACTGTCAAGTCGGCAGTCTTCCCTACGATTGTGGAGCCTACAGAACTAGATTGCGAGTTGCAGGTGTTTCAATTTAATGAGCTGATTAGAGTGTGGCACCAGGTGTCTTCAATATTGAACCTTTTCACAATATTCTAAATTTCTGAGATACTGAATTTGGGTTTTTTATTAGTTGTCAGTTATAAATCATCAAATTAAACAAAATAAACACTCGAAAGATATCAGTCTGTGTGTAATGAATGCGTATAGAATACTAGTTTTATTTTTTGAATATAATAACGGAAATAAAGCAACTTTTTCATGATATCTAATGTTATCACCAGCACCTGTATACTGTATTCAAAACCAGATATTTGGTTACAAAATGAGACACTTGCACGCGGTTGTAATATCAGGGGGTTACCACTGCAGCCCTGTCAAGCACTGCAGTGCCCAAACAACATGGCAGCCAACCCAATACTAATGCAATCATTAATCAGAGTTACCTTTACCGTTTCATTAGTTATAAGATTCACGATTGTAGCTCAGTGCAAGATGTATGTCTGTTGAAATACGGTTTATGAATTTTGCTTGCAGACTGTTGTAATGAACCTGCATTTGATTCCTATACCATTTGTTTACGAACAGTAACAATCACTGAACAGTAATACGGGTAAAACTAAACATCCAGTTATATTCGGGAAAACATAAACAGGTTATGAAATATCAAATATATGATGATTTACCAAGTTCATTCAATTGAGACCAGACCATGCATATAGGGCAGGAGACAAATGTGAAAGTCACAAAAACTGAGTAAGAAAACCAACAGGATATAGAACATAAACCAATAATCTAACAATCGTAGAGAAAGGCTAGATATACAGAATACAGAATACAGCCTAATGTCTACAAGTTTTCTTTTTTTCTAGCACACTTTTATAGCCAGTGTAACCTTTTATAATATAAAATATAGTAGCATTACCAAGAAAGTGAAACAAAGAACAGACTGGATAGAAAAAGATGGTAATATGAGTAACTGGGAACTGATACGATTCACTGGGGCAGGCAGACATATTTCATTGACAAATGCTGTTCCTGTGATATCGTACAAAGGGGATATAATCTAAGAGATGGATCTGAATAAAAAAAGAGAGACGAAATGAAGATAAGACAAGCAAAGCTGGATGTTAAAAAAATCATCCACGGCTATAAAGCTGGAAATATGATATCGGCTAATGAGGCAGAGGAAATACATGACTGGAACAACACAAGATGTAGCATCAGGACTGAATGTAGAAAAGAAAAAGGAAGCAGGTACAAGTCAGGAGAAAAGGGGACAAATGAAATATCTGACCTTAAAACTCTCGCATCTAGTACAAGGAAGTGGCAGCCCCAAAGGTCAGAAAAACGTCCAAACCGTTGCACAAGATATAAAGACATTCTTTCACACCAGGCTTCAGAAAGAACACTGGAGTCTGCCTTAAAATGCCAAAAAAAAAAAATTAGCTTCTGCCTAAATGCCAAATCTGTGTTGTGATCTCCATGGTGATGTTTATAGAATACACATGGGTCTGAGCTTTTTGTGAGCTAAATAAAATTAATCCCAGAGTGTGCACAGGTACATGTTTTGATTTTGAATTACTAAACGCATGTTACGATTAATCACTGGGCAGATGTCTGTGCATATTTGATGCAGAATCCAACCCAAGCACATAGCTAAGTAGTTGAGGGTTATGGGTTTTGCCCAGTTGCACTTCGTAGTGCTTTAGAAGCTCTGAAAGAGATTAACCATAACCTTCAGTTATTAAAAGAAAATTCTACCTTCCAAGTTGCTATGGCATGTAGAAATATTAATTATTCAATATCTTTATCATTTAAAATAACTTCATTAACCTTACCTTCTTCCTGCCTTCAGGAATAAACATAACCAGAATAAACCAAATCCATCCAATTCAGCTATTATATTCTTCTTCTTTTTTCGGCCTCTCCCTTCATCAGGTCGCCACAGCAAGTGAATCATTACTGAAGAACTCGCATCATTGATTTGGCAAATGTTTTACGCCGAATGCCCTTCCTGACGTAACCCTCACCAATTACCCAGGCTTGTGATCAGCACTCGAAATACACTGGCTTGTGCTCTCTAATGGCTGTTTTTTTGAATATATAGTATATTATATATATGTATAATATGATATAATAACAAAATATTATATTATATTATCCAAGCTTCTTTGTGCCATAACAAAGTAGTAAGTTTTATTAGAATCCTCATTCTCATAAAACTGGTCTAATGGCATTGTTACTATTTATCCTCAGTGCATTTTTGCATTTGCTCTCCGTGAAATGAAGGTCTAAGCCTCGACTGTGGACTGTAGACTTTCTCGGTCATGAGTATGCATTATAAACTCTGTTTGTTGTATTTAAAGTTACATCTTGGTTCTTTGCCTCTTAGTTCTTTGAACTTTCTGCAAGATTCAACACTCAATGCTTAGATGTATCTTTTAATCTTGTTGTTGGATACTACCTGCATATTAAGTGGATAAATGTACAGTGAAAAATATTTTATGTATGCATCAAAAGAGAAGGTGCTTGGAAAATGTGAGATTTTTCTTAAGTAAATGATCTAAAGAATGCATTCCAGTCTCTTCAAACCAAACACTGTAACTCACGCCTTTGGTGGCTTTTATACCAACATACCGTTTAATGCATCTTTATATCCATTCATGCCATGGAATGTGTTAAAGCTCCGTCAGGGCACTGTTAGAATGTGTACAATCTGCAATGTTGCATTTGCAAGTTGTGTGTACAAGTGAAGAAGTATAATATTTCTCCTGCTGGTGTGTTAATGCACTAGCATTAGCACTGATTTAGGGTCACTGAGAAAGTGCACCAACTGGTGTTTACTTCTCAGAAACTCTATGGTTCTCTATGGTTATGGTTAAACTATGCAACATTGACCATGGTACAGGAACAGCCCTCAAGTGCATTTGGTGCTGAAATATATGTTCCACACATCCAAGCTCCAACCATCAGTGGACACAGTTGCTAGGTCTAAAACATGGATGGTAAATGTTACCTTTTGCAATGCAGTGGACAGATCAACACTTTACATGAGAGCCAAGTGTGGCCGAGCTGGGGCACTTTCCGTGATCATATACCACCTGTAATGTGTTCTTAATCCAGTATTAGTTATAAAACTGGGCAGCATGATGGTGCAGAGAGTAACATGGATAGTGGATAGATAAATGTATGAATGAACACTTGTCAGGAAACATGGATGAATGGATTACTGGATGCTGCTGTTAATATAACTGGGGAAAAAAAAAGAATAAAGCCTGAAAATGGTGCAATGACTTTCCTATTTTTCACAATTATTAAGCTCAAACAACTTGCATTGCCAGCGATTTTGCCATCTACAACCATAGTGCCTATACTTTTACTTAGAGGCTACTCTGTTGTTAATCATACATGGCAACAATGTTAAATCTGTTTCTGCTGCTTAAAAGCTTTATATTTTTGTTTTTAATAAATTACATTATTACAAACAAAAAGTTCTCGGTCAGGTGAGACGCGATTAATTTGTTTTCGTAAAGCTAAATAACTTATAATCTGCCAAAGTTGTACCCTTCTAATACGGAGGGCAATAACAAACACAACCATGCATACATTTGCATAAGTATAGTCCGCACACATGGGCAAAAACAAACAGACATAGTCAATAAACATAGCTGACCTTTTTTACTCACTCATCGCATTAGCATTGGGTAAATATCTCCTCAGTCTATAATGAGGTGAAGTGGCTTAATCTCATATTAACACCTGATTTCTCATGTGGAGACCTCTTTATCCTTCACACCTTCTCCGAGTCAATCTGTCACTTTTTTTTTTATTCAGTCTCTATCCTTGTTTTTTTTTTCCAGTAATAAAGCATTAAGGAAGTACACAGAACAAAGGAGAGTTAATAGCTATTGATTTGTAACAAAGCAGGCTTTACAAAGCAAAGATATGATTGTGGGGATGGTTTACCTTTCAAAGGTCTCATCTACAAATCTCAAGGACAGAAAACTGAATGAGAATGCTGACCAGGATGACATAGTTGATAATATTGGCAACAAGCAATAAGAGGAAGCTGAAAGGAAAATACAGGAAGGTCTGGGAAAGAAATGTGGAACGCTCTGCATTGCAAGAATTGATTGATTTATATTATGGTTGTGCTCTGCAGTACAAACAAACTGCTATCCAACATACACACACTACCACTTTAACACAACTATTAATACACCTATTCAACTGCTTCTTGGCACAAATATCTAAATCAGCCAATCATATGGCTGAAAATCAGTGTATTAAGTTGCTGAGGTGCAGACCAAGCATCAGAATGAAGAAGAAAGGTGATTAAAGTGACTTTTTATACGTGGCACGGTTGTTGGTGCCAGACAGGCTGGTTTGAGCATTCCGTAAATGTCTGCTGGGATTTTCACGCACAAACGTTTCTAGGGTTTACAGAGAATGGTCCAAAAAATAAATAAATAAATAAAGAAAATCTAGTGAGCGGCAGTTGTGTGGACGAAAATGCCAGACTGGGTAGAAATGATAGAAAGGCACCAGTAACACCGATAACCACTCGTAACAACCAAGGAATACTGAATTAAGGCATTTCTGAATAGAAAGGAGGTCCAAACTATCACTAGCAAAATGTACCTAATAAAGTGTCAGGTGAGTGTATATTATTATTATTATTATTATTATCTTCTTACTGACTGTTCTACGCCGAATTTCACAGCCCTGATTTGTAGAGATCCCTACACAGTTCGAACACCGGCTCGTTCTGTGATTATGTGATCTGGGCATGTATACAACTAAGATATGCAGAACCGTGTTCAGCGTGCCCCTGTTGAGTGCACAAAGTTTCCCACAGATGGGAAATAATCGCAAAAGAAATCTAGTTGCAGTGTTGTAAATAGTGACTCTGCGAGATCTCTAGTCTTTGCAAAATCATAGCCTGTGACTAGTCGGAGTCTTTTGAAAGTCTAATAGAGTATGGACATCAATAATTTCTTAAAGTATAAAACTGCATTTAATTGTAAACTGTTTAAAGAAGCAAAAACACGCTAATTATTGATTGTGACAGTCAAAGTCTCCAGAGGAGCTTTCTAGCATGTTCTCTTACAAATTAATTGTTTTTGACGTCATCTTTGCTTTACAGCATGTCATGCATGTGACCACAGTACTGTATGGTATTTATCTGATTCGATTTGAATGGCTGACACAGTTCTTCTGGAGACTCTGATTGCCATGCTTGCTATTTTTACAGCAGGAAAACATGCAAGCATTTTTCATTAGCATTCAAATAATTGTTAAAAAGACGTTTGCACTGCATTGTTCACTAGACTTATGAATATAAATGCAAATACTACAGTGAACGGATTTAGCACCGAATACAATTTGTGTCATTCAACTGAAGTGAGTTCTGTAGACCAGTACAGACTGGATGAAGTGAATTTGACAGATTATTGTGGGTGAGAGCCGGGGGCAGACAGCTGTGCTCTTGCTCTGTGTGATTGCCCCATCATTAAGAGTTCAAGCCCTCTTGGGCAGCACTGTCAGCTTTTTCTGGCCTTTCTCACCAAGACCAAGCCAACCATGCCAACAGGCAGATAGATACCACACAGCAATGAGTAATTATTAATGATGGCATCATAACGACACGGGCAGCAGGTACAGAGTGCACAGCCTGCTATGTAAATGCTCCGGCTGTGAAGAACAGGAGTGCAGATCATGAATGAGAGAGGAGTTACGGAGGAAAACAAAAGCTTGCTTTGGTCACGCTCTTGGGTTTGTCATGAATGTCAACACATTGACACAGCGCAAGAGCATTGTGTTTAGCCTCAGAAAGGTCAACTCCAAATCTGTATGTTGTGGGTCAGTGAGTCTGAGTCAGGTTCGTTTATTCACTTAGCTCTCTGACCCCAGGGTGCTTATTATGATAAACAATACAATTATTATACAGTACTGTGCATTGGACAACCTGGGAAATTTCTGTGTGGAGTTTGCATGCTCTCCCTGCGTTCACATGGATTTCCTGCGGGTACTCCCGCATTGCTCCCTGAAGTTGCTCGCATCAGATTTAAAACACTGATGCTTGCTTTCAAACCAAAGAATAGTCCTGAACCCTCCTACATTACAGCACTTATCACACCCCGCACTGCACCTCGCGCCCTCTGGTTGTCTAGCACTGCAAGACTGGTCCCCCATCTCTTAGAGGATAAGGAAGACATGCTTATAGAATCTTTTCTCGTTCTGGCTCCTAAATGGTAGAATTAACTTCCCCTTAATGTTTGAACGGCAGAATCAGCAGCTACCTTGAAGACCCACTTATTCAGCACTTACCGCAACTAAACCCACTTTCCTACTCAAATTCCGCCCCCCCTAAAAAAGCACAATTCCACAACTGCTTCTTGAGGATATTCTTGTTTGCTTCCTATTTATTCAGGATAAATTGTGTTTACTGATTTAAAGCACTTTTCTAAGTCGCTCTGGACAGGGGCATCTACTAAATACTGCAAATGTAAAATGTACTCCGATTTCCCCCACAGTCCAGAGACATGCATGCAAGGTAAATGTAGAGTTGCATTAGTTTCTCCATGATATTTTGAAAAAATGCAGCTAATTACCATCATTCACAGTGTAATTTACATTCTGTAAATAAAGTTGCTTCAGAAATAATGTAAATGTTATTAAGTGCACTAAACTCTAATAATTCATAGTTTAGCCTGGAACTGCTGCTGGAAAAAGCCAGGAGCGTCAGCAACAAGAGTTCGACTCCCCAGTGCAGCAACATCTGATAATAATATGGAATATTCGGTCAATTTATTCCCATCACACAGAGCACATATGTAAAGCAAAGCGTTGACGACATAGAACATGACATGACAAATAGTGCACTTGGTGTTTCGCTTGTTTAAACAGTTTGGAAAAAATGTATAAGTAAATTATCTAGTAATTTGCAACAGTTCTTCTATAGACTTAATTCTTTTTGCAGCAAAACCCAGGCGTTTTCATTATGATTTTTATCCAAATAATGGCTTGCTGTGTTATATGATGTATCCATATTCATAAAAATAAACATGTCTGTTACTACATTCCTCATGTCGTCTGCTGACCATAACACCCAACCAATCTCGCACCTTCACACAACCAAAAAAACACCTGTAACCGCCAATAAATAATTGCCAATTGTGTTGCTCTGCATAAGGGATGAAAGGTAGTTAGCTTCCACACCATGGCTCCATTAAACTCATAAAGCATACTGAACTTCCTGGTTGAAGAATCCCCAAGTTCAGAAACATATACATATATGCAAATTTCAATTAGCCATAGGTTTAAATAACCTATGTTGTTTTAGATTTAGATTTTCTTAGACATGGTCCATACTTCATAAGTCTCAAAGAGAAAAAGAGAGAGAGTGCAAGTGAGTGAGAGAGCGAGATCTGATGTGTAAAAATGAAAAATGATCAAAAAAGCAGTGAACTGTAGCAAATGGAATGAGAAATGAAATGCTTGAGAGAAAGCGCTGATTTATTCCTGAACACTCCATTAACGCTTTTGCTACCAGCTTTCAGTCTAAATCAGTATTAATGCAGTGCTACATGGAATAGACAACTACATTTAAAGCTTGACTTCATTTCTAATTCTAAAAAGGTCAAGCAAAGGTCAGAATCTGGTCTTTGTGCTGGTTGCCAAGAATTACGCGTTTATAATGGAACGCTGATAGAGACGTTTGCAGAACCACTAGAGCGGAGTATGAGCTTAAGTGTGGATCTTACTGAGTGGTGTTATGCAAGTGTTTTGGATGCAGTGTTTGAAAGTCTGTGAACCCTTTAAAACTTAGCATTTGTCTGAGGACTATTAGATTTTTTAGGAAGGACCAATAGAATCCTAAAACTTAAATATTTTACGTTTTCAAAACAAGTTCTAATATTATAAAAACAGTCTTATATTATGTAGGTCCAATGTCATTATAACTATATCTTAATCAAATTAGGCCAATCGGGTTAAAAAACTGGCAAAAAAAAATATTTGCTCCTTTGACCTGAAAATATTTTAATGCAAAAAACAAGTAACAGAGAACTTTTAATATAAAACTGAATATTAATTATATATAACTATAATATTAGAAAAAATACTGCAAAGGTTTATGGTGTTTAGAAGATATTGGTTTATTGAGAGTGATTCCTGACATGGCACTTGCTTTCCAAAATACAGAACTGACTAAATGGTATTCTAGTCATGCTAAATGAACTGAAGACATTAGCTAACATAATGTCATATGCCGTCCTCATTTTGCCACATTTGGCTACTTATATGAACCAGCTTTCTCCAATGTCCTCCGTCTCGTGCTGCTTATAGCCACTGACAACCCAATCCACATCGTGTTTTTGTCCATCCCGGTTATTTTCTGTCTTCTATATTTTCGTACTCTCTCCACAAGTCCTGTCATTACACTTTCTACAACGTTCTCATGTAGGATCCTCAACACGTAACTGCGGTAACATGACATTGGATTAAATGTGAAGACATTAACTTCTGTTTATAATATCAGAGCTTTTCAGGAGCTGTTTCTTGTTCATTAATATGCTCTGATTTACTCTAGACTTACAAACATCATACTAAACCATCTCTTCTTGCTTGAAAAGACATGGTAAATTCTTTGAAAAGAGGACAGAAAAATACATCCACATACAAGACTCTTAGATTGTTGTCTCGCTGCTGATTGCAATTAGTTTTGCACCCACCAGGTACTTGATGGTGTAATTTGATGCAGTGTTTCTTTTGTCTCTGTCAAAGAAAGACTCCACGATGCACTTTCCAAAACAAGGATTTTACATAGGAGCTAGTGTTGTACATTTGCACCGCCCAGGCTTTGACATCCAGACAGACACAGGCTCACACACACCATATTCACCAGAGGCAAGGCTTCCTGCTCAGCACTCACAGCCAGCGTTTGACTGTATTTTCATCCTGTTATCTGAAGGCGACACAGGCTGCTTGGTCATCACCTGCTCCTGGACACTGTGGGCATTTCGAACAGACAGCTTAGAGCAAAATGTGGCACAATTAGTTGGACAGATTTAGCTCTGCTGACACATGAACCCGAGTGTGCTGTCATCTCTCCATCCTCCACCTCTGTTCTTCTATCTACAGACTGCAAATTTTATCCTCTAATCTAACCTGTTATCTGTCTGTACAGACTCGACTTCCTGTGGCATTACAGTAAAAATATCTTCACACGCAGCAAGTGCACTTTTGACAGTTTTTAGTAGAATAAATTTATAAACAAATAAATAAATCCTAGTAAACTACTTGACTTTAACAACAAAAAAGGCTACAATAGTAAGTGTGGCATTTGCAAAAGTCTGGAGACACCCTTCTCTGAACACAATGAGCTGATTATTCCTTAACGAACTCATTAGCACTTGTTGGGCAGGTCATGATAAGTCACTAGCTATACTTCTGTTAACACTCATGTTAAAAAGATGTCTCAAAATCGAGAAATGAATCTAACGGATTCCCATCAAGCAAAGGAAACTTTTAGACACTGCATAGGAAGTGCCCCAGGTGATGATTTCCACTGCTGTAATAAAACTGCCAGTAAGGGAAAGTGTTGCGAGGTCTACATGTTATATAGTAGCAAAGGAAGCAAAGCACTTTGCCAAGAGGGCCAGATTTGGTGAGGTGAAATTGTGTGGGGGCAAATATTCGGATTCACATTTCACAAATGTACTATTTTATGATTTTATTTATTTTTTAGTGCAAATGGCATATTTTTGAGTTATTCACAAGAAGTTTTACCAATATCATTCTGCCTTTTATATTTAAAGAGCACAGAAAATGAAGAAAAGTCTGAAATTGATATGGATTAATCAAAAATTGCAATATGTTTTGTTTATTTAACCTATTAACAGAACAGCCTCAAAATTGCTTTTTATATATCAATAAACTTCGAACATGAATATTTTTAAGTCTATGAATTAATACAACTGGCAACTGTGGAAGAGTGGTCATACTCAACATACAATAAAAATATGAATATAGGCTAAGGCTACGTTGTGTGTTTAGCTATCTGTGTGTAAGTGGTCTGTAAGACTTTTTTAACAATGTGTATTAACTTGGTAATTCATGCAAACATCCAGTGAGTTAGTGTCTGTGTGTGCGCGTGCGAGAGTGTAGCACAGCTCTGACTGCAGGGACGTGCCTGTAGTGACTGGCTAATCACAGATCGTGAAAGGAGTTTGTTACCCAATGAAGATTTTCCTTTAGCATTAGAACAGATATTGGTGAGTTTTACTCATATCATGCTCGTACTTGTCAAAAATGCCTTTTCCATACCGGATACTCCTTTCAGACCAGCCCTAGTGTAGGGTCACGGGGAAGCCGGTGCCAACCCGACAACTTTGGGCGCGAGGGCAGGAAAAACCCTAGAGAGGGTACCTATATATCATAGGGCACACACCCACACACTAACAGGCAACTTAGAGACAACAATTAAACTATCATGCATGTCTTTAAATGTGAAAGGAAATCAGAGTACCCGGAGAAAATTCATGCAAACAAAGGAAGCCGCCCCACTCGGAGTTCAAACCTGGGATATACTTGCTGTGAGGCTACAGCCGTATCCACTGTGCCACGCCACATGATATACTATTCACTATTAAATGCTAATTGTAACCTTAAAACTGTGTATGTTTTAATCTTTTAACTGACCATCAATAATTAAAAACAATTCAATCCCTTATTTGGGTAAATAATGTAACCAGGATCAGTCCATGTATGAATTAGCCACTATAACTTGATTTCACTCTTAACAACAGCCGGACAACACATTGGACAACAAGTACTTGTGCTGTTGGTGCCATCTGATTCCATCATTTATGTTCCTTAGACAAAACCAAGAGTTGTCAAGGATAGATTTCTGTTCAGTCTTCACCTGTCTAGTTTGTAAGCCTGTGCCTACTGCAGCCTCATTTTTCTGGCTGATAGAAATGGAACCCCACATGGTCTTCTGTGTTTGTGGCCCATCAGCTACAAGGTTCAATGTATTCTGCCTTTTTTTGCCCACAACATTGGACAGAGTGTTTATTCGAGTTACTGTAGCCTTTTTTTAACAAATCAATCTATTTGTAAAATTCCCAGTTGGTCCATTCTGGCGTTTCTGTTTGCACAACTGCCACCGTACAATTCCGAGTGAAATTCTGATGCTATAACATCAGCAATACTCAAAGGAGTAATTACACCACAGACAAAATTACCAGGATCAATCTCTTCCCCATTTTGATGTTTTATGTGAATATTACTTAAAGCTGCTTGCATATTTCTGTTATACACTGTATGTACTGTGTTTGCTTTTTAACACAAAGAAGAAAAACAATAAAAAGATGCAATCTGTCCAGGGATGCCCAAACTGCATTTGTCTTAGATTGTCATGTCGAATGTGCTCTATTTGTTGAGGAGTCTGCATGATGCAAAGGCTGAGTAATGAAAACGACCATCTGGTGCCACATGTTTTGTTGCATTTCAGTAATGACAAGATATAAATTTGTTTTACTGTTTTTGCGGCATTAAACCAAAGAACCATCCGCATCCGCTAGCCCCGAGGCTTTGGGTGTAAATGAAACAAGGAAACGGCATGGAAAGAGACGTTTATGCTTGATAACGATGAGGTTTAACAGAATCAGACAGAAACAAAAAGCTAACCATGATTCTGTTTCGGTATGTAATATTCAGGACTGAAGAAAGATGGTGAACAAAAAGGAAATGATGTTCAATTAAATTCACTTTGGCTGTGTGTGTGTGTGTGTCAATTTACATGACTGTCTAATCATGTGTTCTACCTACAGTTAATGTCCGTCTCTAATCAGACATTAGTATTCAGAGCGAAACTGAAAGAAAAAACTCTTTGGTGGTATTAGAGAATGTTAAAAGATTATTATAAAGTGACTTAAATGGTGTGTGTGTGTGGATATTATGGTAAATTGTCATGCACCAGTTACATTCATTCACTTAATTATTATTCTTAATGCCCATTTATTTCTGGTTCAGCACAAGGTGTAAGGCAGGAACGATTGTATACAGGGTACAATGGGCACATACTATCTCTCGCTCACTCTCTTAACTCACAATTGACCTAACATTGCATTAAACATATGCATGCATTCATAATTTGTATGGATTCATACACATCTGTATATATCTATATAAATGGCCCACCCTGTATATTAGGTACATATTACTTGGTAACACAAAAATAAAAAATTAGCCAATGACATGGCCACAACTCGCTGCATTTAAACATGTAGAGATGGTCAAGACAACTTGCTGAAGTGCAAACTAAACATCAGAATGGGGGAAGAAAGTTGCTTTATATGAATTTGAACGTGGTATGGTTGTTCGTGCCAGACAGGCTGGTCAGAGTATATTTATAAACTGCTGATTTTCATGCACAACCATCACTATGGTTTAAAAATAACAGTTAGAAAAAGAGAAAATATACAGTGAGCTATAAATGTAATTTCTATACGATTCCAATACTGCAAAATATATTTAGTTAAAATTCGATATTGCTATATTTCTGTTCAAATACAGGAAGGTACAACCATCTTGCACAAAAAAAAACAAAACATAAAACACAGATGGAAGTGCAGAGAGAGTTTAAAAAACACTCCGCGAGCAACTAAGCTGAGGATTGTGACAGGTGAGGAAATGGGGTCAGGTGGCTGCTGGTTCCGATCGGAACAGTCTGTTTTTAGTGCTCGGAATCTAGAAGCTGTTAAATCACAAAAATAAAAAATAATTCATAATTAAATAAACAACTAAATGAAACAGTGCAGAAAACACACAACTCACGCACACACAAAATGAGAGTTCATTGTTCTCTCAACTCTTAAGTTTACTTCTCCGCTGCACCATATACTGCCTTTGTGGCGCAGTCTGCCAACAGTTAAACAAATAGCACTTTGGCGCTTCGAGACCTGCTCATGCCCGGCACCCTCATCTTTATCAGGCACTTTTATTTTTTAGCTGCATTATTATAATTGCCTCTTTTGTTTACTCATCCTATTTATTTGTTTTTTATATTTTCCACCTATCCTTCTTTTAGGATGAGCTGCTCATGCTTTCTCTAATGCCAATTTAGCTAAGCGGGTTAAAACGCCATATTTGTGTTCATTACTTTCCCAGTTCAAACCCAGCCTAAGTTAGGTCTTTATATTATATATATTTATGTTTATTTCTTTTCCCCAATCACTGTTTTCCAGTGTACAGTCCTATAAGATACTGTATGTGTTTGTAAAATATCTATATTATATTTGATCATCTGGCTTTGAAAGAGCCACTACCTCACCAGCCACAAATCTTACTATCACAAGACATGGAAAAATATTTGCGAAATACATACATTTATATTTCTGCCATTTGATGGACCCTCGTATCCAGAGCGACGTTTATTTAGAATGTTAGAGCTAATGCTTGTGTAGCCCGGAATTCAATGTACCTAGAGCTAGAATACTGTCAGAAATAATCCACATGATACCAACACAGCAACAATTAAAATCTAGAATATTCCTTCCACCCAAAGTTCTCCTAAACTACACACAACCTGCAGATACCCAGACACAGTAAAAACAGCGATGAGCTGTAATTATAAGAGTGTGATGTTATCGATCAACTAAGTGCATTTTCAGTCAGCGTTTTAATAATAGAAAGAGATTTAGGGAAGTCAAGGAAAGTTCATTCCCCTAAGTTCATTCCCCTATGTGTACTGGATTTGAGTGGGTCGAATCAAGCCTTAATTGTAGCAGGAAGACCTCTGCAGACGCATCGAATAAGAATGGAGATAAACAGCCGTTTTTTGAGGTGTGCATAAAGAAAAATGCAGCTATCTGGTGAAATACTATATTTATTTTTATTCCATAAATGCAGGTTTTCAGCATTGTCCGATTTCACATTTGGTCATAGATTTACTGGCATGGAGCATGATGATACATGCATAATACATTTCTACAGCAGTGGATACAGGAATAAGAAGTTACCAGTAGTGCATGTCTCAAGAAAAAGATGTTGTTGGTAAAATCTCTGTTGCTTTTCCTCACATTCCGTTTGGAAAATTCACTCTTTCAGTTTTTTTTTTACA
>JAOUQT010320222.1:0-14222 GCA_025769995.1 Xyliphius kryptos | reverse complement strand
GTTCCCCCCTGGATGGGCATGAGGAGCCCCCACCGCAACCCTCATAAATGAATAAGCGGAAGATAATGATTGAATGAATGAATACAAATACACATTTTATAATGATTCAAAATCAACTCTCTATAACCACTGAGTAAATTTTATATTTCTACTTAACATTTTGTCAAATTTAGCCACTTTAGTGACCTTCTGTCACTCCTCCCACTGCTGCCCAATGAGTGCAACAGCTCCCAAGGGCTTATTTTACCATACAGAAGGACAGACAAGCAGACAGACAGAAAGATAGACAGACAGACAGATAGACAGAGACACAGACAAAAATACAGACAGGCAGACAGAAATACAGGCAAAACGACAGACAAGCAGAAAGACAGACAGATAGACAGATAAAGACTTATAGAAAAATAGACAGACAGACAGACAGACAGACACAGGCAGAAAGACATACAGAAAAATACATACATAGAAACAGCAAGAAAGACAGACAGGCAGACAGATACACAAAAAGACAGACAAACATACAGAAAGATGGACAGACAGACAGACAAAACGATATAAAGATAGACAGAAAGACCGAAAAACAGACATAAATATAGACAGACAGACAGAAAGACAGTTAGACAAACGGATAGACAGACAGTTAGACAGACAGACAAAGTAGTAGTAAAAATAGGGAAAATAAATAAATAGTAAAATAAAAATAAATGAAATTAGTTGTAAATGCAATTAAAACCTATACCAGATGAGGTCAGTGCAGTAATACATGCAGCATAGATGCAGATGCCTCCCCGAAACACACAGTGCTGTCAGTGGTAATCCCTAATCCAGTCTCCCACCTATTAAAATCCACCAAATGTATCTTTGTGGAAACATCAAACTGAGGCAGACCCTGGTGCACCCCCATGCAATCACAGATAATGGATTTTGGCACTAGTCAGAATGATCGTTGTTATTTTAGGCCTTTAGTCACTGTCTATTGGTCTATCTTAATAAAGTCTGTTATTTCTGCGATGTATTTAGATATTTTTAACGTTCTGTAGAATAATTCCATTTCAGAAGACATTTCTGACTCAGCAGCTGACTGTACCAACTGACCATGATTTTTTTGAACACATGTGGCTACGTCTATCATGGTGGTGACAGTAACACATGAGAGGTTAATGGTTCTCACTGCCTTTACACTCAGACAAAGTCACGGCAACATGATACACCAGCTGCTCACTTACAGAATAATCATTACACTTACAGTTCAGGTTTCACAAATGTACAATCTGTGGCATTTTATAAATGCACGCACACACACACACACACACACACACACACACAAGATTAATCACCATTACACATATAAATAACCATGAAAATAAATGCGTGGCTCGCTGCAATACCTCTGCTGATTAGAACCCGGCGAAGGCAGCCGCCGGCCGACAACCGCGGGGTTTCATCCGACATAATGCTAAGCAAATATCACCAATTACAGATAATTAATTTGTGTTCTCACCAACGTGTTTGGTGTGTTGGCCTTTGGAAAAAAAGAAGTGGTTATTGATGAAAATGTTAAAGTGTATAAATGGAGTAATATCACACACGCCAGGCAGCAGGAGGTTTATCAGATGCTACATTAGTAATTCGGATAATGGGCAGAAGCTTGAATTTGGACTTCTGGCTGAATAAATTACACTCAACTAATGTAGTCTTGCTCTGGGGACTGACAAACTGCTTCCTGCAACTAGAAAAGAAAAATGGGCTGGATTTTATTAGGGGAGAAAAAGAGAATGATGAATGTGGAGGTGGATGGAAACTCAAATCCATGCTGGATTATAATCTCTGTCCTGCATGATACTTCAAACATAAAGCAGACAGAACCAGGATAATCAGTGGACGTGTGAGGATGGGACTGATCTTTGCAAACAAGGACATTTTATGGGATCTTACTCTATACAGGATATGTATTGGGAGAACATACAAACATTAGTATAGCAGCGGCATTGCATGAATTTTGGATAATTTCAGAAAATATTACAAATATACGTTTATTTGGACGTATTTTAAATGGCAGCTCAATGTTTGCAATTCTTCGAGTGTTATAATGTGTGGCTCAGTGATGTCATGAATCAGATTAAGACAAGGCCAAAATTCATCCTGCAAAATGTACAAAATGCTTTTTGGGAACATGAGGAACCCTTTTTATCCATGGATTATTCCAGCACCTGATCTGATCGGTCACCTGATCAATCGCTGAGATGTAAGAATAAATCGTGACGGTGAGATCATCACTTCCCATCATCATCATCTTTAATGAAGACTTTGATATCGTTAGATGTTGTAATGATGCAGCTTGTTATGTAACTGCTGCGCTGACTCTGCACTTTAATTAAAGCTAAAGGAGGTTCGACTGAATATCAAAAGAATGAACATAAAAGTATTTTAGCTTTATAGATAATGAGATGAACCCAATTTCTTTTCTTTTTTTAAACTAATAATTCCTAAAGTGTTTTTTATGACAGAGACATCCTTTCGCATTGTGTGTGACAAAGTTAAAACCGCTTTGGAACTAAATCACTCAATCTGTAATCTATAATATAAGGTGCTTAGTGTGTATGATTTCTATAGTGATAGGTGCACAAGTGTAGAGTGAAGGGGATGACTCTGTGTGCTTCACGTGTGACCTTTATAGTGACTGGTGCTTAATTGGAGTGGAGGAGATAACAGAGTGCACTTGGCATGTGTGATCTATAGATATTGGTGCTTGGATGACACTGGGTGGCTAATGTAAATAAAAGAGGACATCTGACTAAGTGTGTCCGATTCCACAGCACCGCTTTGCTTCCCGAAAACTTTCTTGACGACGGAATTGAAGAAAGGTCATTCATTCATTCATTTATTCATTATCTTCTCCTTAATCCTCTACTGCCACTACTAGGGTCACATGGGGTTCCCCATGACCACGCAGGGGAGAACGTTTTGGACACTGGGCAAAACACCCAGGACATTGGGCCAATCCATCGCTGAGCTCACACTTACACTCACAGACAAACGCACACTTAGGCACTACTATGTGGAGCAATTTAGAACAGACAATTTACCTGGAGAAAACCCATGTGGACATGGGGAGAACATGGAAACTGCACCCAGATTGGGATTCAAACCAGGAATCCCCAGTGCTGAGAGGTGAACATGCTAACCACTAAGCCATCATGTCACCCATAAAGAAAGTTATCCTGCCAAACAAACAAATCAGTGGCTTTAATGAAAAATGCCTGTAAAAATGCTTGCCACCCCACAAGAACAGGTAACGGCTAGATTCATAGATAAGAATACAAACTTTCTCTTAACTGTTTCCGTGGTGATGAATAGTTATGGCATGTCACGAAAAGCCGTAAAAGCAGAGGTGTTCAAACTTTTTGCAAAGAGGACCAAATTCAAACTACATACCCGGGGGCCAATAGCTCCTTCTGACATTTTTTTACCACAAAAGTTATATACTAAACACTGATATAATATAATTTTCATTGTCACATTTATACGTAATAATATTTTTAATGGCAGTGTAACTGAATATAAACCACTCAGGTGTAACATTGAATAAACTGTATAAAATTAAAATTTTAAGTCAAGCAGCTCTTCTGTTGCGTTCATGTTGTCGTAAAAAAAACAAAAAACAAAAAAAAACAGTAGTTGTGTCAGATGCATTGGTGCTTTTATCTCCGCCTAATAAAAAACTAGAAAGGTAGTTTTGTGAATAAACTTCAAAAAATTGGCCTGAAAAGGATACACAAAAAAAAAACCAAAAAGGAGACTTAATAACCAAAAGTCCCCTTAATAACTCTGCCCCCTAGCTGCCTCTAGATATTTGACAATATGTCCTTAATTCCTAGAGGTAGATACAGATAGTATTAGTATAGTGCTCAGAGGCGGGAATTACATGGAGGAGGGAAAAAAAAAAAAAAAAAAAGGTTTATTTATTCTGACAGAGCTTGCAAGCTATAAACTACGAACGAAAGTTTACATTTAGTTATTTAGCAGACGCTTTAATCCAAAGCGATTTACAAATACACCATGCGGGCTAAGGGTCTTGCTCAAGAACCCACAATGGTAACTTCAGTGATTCTGGGATTTGAACCCACAACCTTCTGATTATTAGTCCTAACCACTGAGCTACCCCTCCCTTTGTGAACAAACTACAGAAAAATTTCAACGCTGTACGTTAAAAGCTGTGGGATGAGAAACGACTAGGAAATTTGTGCAAGAATAAAAATAAGAACAAGAAGTTGGTTTTCCTATAAACCCAGGCCACCTGGACATTGATATATCACATTTATAATCGATTCCAGTCTGATCGGAGGAAGTTTATTTTCCCAATCATGCTCTAAACTTATATCTGTCACAATAAATCTTTTCATTCAATGACTCTTTAAAACTAAAACCCACTCCTCCACATTATTTCTATCTGCCATCTGATGCTAGAATCTAAGCGTTAGTGATATGGAGAAATCTTTACCCCAGAGACACACCCATTACCCAGCATACACCGCTCATCAGGCAACAGATAGATGTTCTGCCAATGTCTTCATCGCTTAACCAATGACCCTCACCGTTTCACCATTTCACCGTTTCTTATCTAACATTGGAAGCCATTAAACTACAGAGAGCCATTTTTGCCTGCCATGATTAGTATTAAACACCGCAATGTGTGTGTGTGTGTGTGTGTGTGTGTGTGTGTGTGTGTAAACCTGTGTGAATCTTGCACCCATAATTTAAGCAGATTAGTGTGGCTGTAATTGAGCCAGATCATAATCACCAATTTTATTTATCTTTATTTTTTAATAAGGTGTCCTCTAGTTTTATTTATAGTTAACTACATGCGAGTTATATTTTCCTCTGGAGGACTTTCTAATTAAATAAAGCTAATTGACTCCCCACTCGGCAAACCAAGCTAAGGCTCGAGCATGATGAGTTAGTGTTTAGCTCGTTTAGTTGAGCTGCGACTGAACAGCAGATGAGCGGGGAGCGGGAGAGAGCAGTAGGAAGATAATGATGTTATCTCTGCGAGGGCTATTTCATTAGCTCAGAGCTATTGTTGGCACATGGGATGAGATATCACTCAACATACGAAGGTCTTTAATTGCAACCATCAGGACAACCATCAGAACAACTGCTCTGTCCAATAAGCTACAAAAAACTTCCTATTTTCAAATATATACGGTTAAAAAAAAAACATTAAACATGACTATGCACACACAAGCTCATCCTGTAATCCTGAATCAGCAGGATGTCTGTAATGTTACATGCAGAATGAGGAACACACACTCCATCACTGCAGAAGGAGCAACTTCACCTGCTCATTATGTGTAGAACTTCCAAAAACCCCTGTCATCATCACAGTTTAGGACCAGGGATTTTACAAAATGTAAATGCTACTAATACAGTGTAAAAATGACCTTTCTTTAATACATTTGCATGTTCTCCCCATGTCTAAATGGGTTGCTTCTGGCAGCAGCAGCTTCCTCTGTAATGGACCGTGTACTCTGGGTATTCCTCTTGTCTTCAAATAGTGGGAGAGGTCAAATCATTATGTCCAGCCGAGACATTACCATACCTCTGAGGGCTTTACATTTGAGGTACAATACATTATTTTCCCGGTTGGGGATTTAGGATCTGGTTTTCCAAGGACACAATAAGGAATGACGGAGCCAAGTCTCAGCTTTGTAGGTACTCTCAAAGACACCGATCCATTGGAGGTGTTATATTCGATGGGGATACCAAACAAACAACTAAACGTAGGAAAGCAAGGGCACATTAGTCTTTCTAAGGATATGATGAATAAGCACGATGCCAAGTTTCAGCCTTGTAGGTACCTCGGAAGACCCTGATGTGACACTGGGGGGGTCTTTTGTTCAATGGTGATATTGAAGGAACCATTGAATGTTGATGACAAGATGTTTTTAAACTAAATTCTGCAATTTGATTATTTTGATTGTATTTGATTGTTAGAGAAACAGATATTTATTTAAAACTGGACTAGATAATGTCACAAAAAAGCAAATTTAGTAACGATTCTGCCATCAATAAAGACATTTATAAATGAAACCTTGTATTTTTTTCTTACTACAGTGTGTTTGTAACCATTTTTTAAAAAAAGCAATAAGGTATTTAAGGTTATGTATTATCGCTAATATATACCTCTCTGACTGTTTTCACGCAGACGTACTCCAGGCCTTAGCCGCCGCCTCACTTCACTCTCTGCACTCATTTCCATGCACAACAACAATGCGCCACCTACCTTGCAAACCCATCTAATATACATTACTCTGCACCACCCAAACTCTACTACTCAGGTCATAAAAAAAGACTGTGCTTGCACAAAACACTTCTATGGTGGCGAACCACCCCAAACTCCCGACCATAAGGAAGCATGTCTGGTCGCATGTTCAGCACAATGTGCAGAACAACATCCAGCAGAGACTTTTGATCAAATGCTCGCAGTTTTCCTCGTAATAATTCTGAAATTGTTACAATTTTTCTAAACGTACATATTTCTTATTACATTATTTTAGTATATATCTTCCCATATTAAGTGTATGTCATTTTTAACGGAAACACTTTCCTTGTATTGTATTCAGCTTTTCTCCAGTTTTCTTTTTCATATTGCTAATATTCTTTGCTCACATTATAAACACCTCACCTTACTTTATTTTATAGACACCCCGGGTATTTTTTCTTAAAATCATGAGAAAATATTGTGATTTATTTACAATAATGCCACCCTCTTTATGGTAAAAAAAACAATGTGAAAGCTAAAGCATTTTTTTGAAGGAGTGATGACTTTGGAGTTTATGTATTTCAAATATTAACATGTTATTACAGAGTGAAGCTTGTGGTCATTAAAAATCTGAAGTGAATATGTGTAATGAATATAGTGCGAGTTGTAACTATGTAACCACGCATTTGCTTTCCTAACTGAATTCATCAGTAGGTTTTCCACGGACACGATAAGGAATGACGGAGTCAAATCTCAGCTTTGTAGGTACGCCGGAAGACACCAATTCATCTTAGGAGTTGGGTTCGATAAAAACAGCGAATAAACAATCGAAACAAACTCCTGTTTTTTTCAAGGACATAATGCCGAATCACAATACCAAATTTCAGCCTTGTAGGTATTTGGTAAGACACTGATGTAATGCTAAAGGGGTCGTGCGTTCGATGGCAATATCGAACAAACCTTTAATTGTAGGAAGGGGAAAAGTGCGAACCAGGATGCCACACTTCAGCCTTGTAGGTACTCGGGAAGTAATAGAATTAGTGATGAGTCAGTGAATTAGTCAGTCAGTGGGAGTTTTAAATTTTATTAGTAGTGATATGCACGTTGGTTTCTATAACTGATCTGATCCTCTGTAAAAACTGGGTTCTCCATACTGTGGCTCGTCCCGTTGTCAGCACTGTGAGGCTTTGCAAACAAGTTAGGTCTATTTTACTTTGGGCAGAATTACCCAGAATTTTAATGCGATTTATTTGTTTGAGGATTATGATTTTTGTAATAATTTTTCCAACGGATACAATCTTCTTAGAGAGCTGTTACAGGCCACGACGCATTGTGCTCTTGGAATCCCTCCCACTGCAAAAATGGCGGATTACCACTGTGGCTGAATAGTGGGAAACTCTTCATGTATGACACCTATCCGTTTTAGATTTTCCGCTTGCTTCCCAGCTTTTGTGTGCGCCGTCTGGCCAAAGAGGTTTAGGGTTTAAGGCCCGGCTGCATTCGCCTCAATCCGGCATTCGATAAAAGCTTTTCTGGCCACACAAAGCCTGGAGGAGCGCCTCTGCTCTGAGGGTGTGACATGAGCCACGGCTGGATATTCCACGCTGTGTCGCTCGACTGCGCGGCCTCAATTGCAAATGAAGGAATATGAAGGCAAGGCGGCGTAGGCTTATAGCGCATCGATCCGAGCTTTATCTCCCATCGCGGCAGTGAATAAAAGGAGAAACGGCTGAGCGAGCGAATGATCGCTGGACGGAGGGGGTTAACGAATGGCCCCTTTCTCGCCCACACATTCTCTAAGTGAAAGGCCAAGCAGCTATTTGACAAAAGCCTGCTGAGTCCTGTGAGCCGCTGTGTGGGTTTTAATTGAGCATGCTCTAATTAAGACCGCTCCTGGACAATAGGAGCCTGCAGAGTCAGCTGCAGAAGTGCAGGAAAAAAGCTCAACAAAACTGCAAAGAATGAAATGAAAAAAAGACTAATGGCTGAGCCGTATGTCTGAAAAGGTGCTGGTCTTTGAGGCCAAGGGTCTGGGAATGTGAAAAATGACACTGAGGTTATTATAAAGTGCCCTGCCATGTCTCTAATGCAGAGCCACAAGGCCAGAAAAAAGATGGTCACCGCACTAACCCCAAAACCAGACTAGAAACATTTACCACAATGAAATAAAAAGGACATTTCTGCTACCATGTAGACCCTGTACTGGGTTTCAACATATACTGTAGAACACACACACACATTGTGTATAAATCAAAGGTGATTTATTTACAATATTACAAAACCTCGAGCTCATTATTGATTTTATAAAATAGTTGCCAGCACAATAATAAAAAAACAAGGTTTGATTCATACATGCGTTAATTGAAAGCAAAATCATTGATAATCTAGTCCTCTGCAATGTCATCTACTTTGGCTTTTAAAGTAAACGCTGATCGCTGAGCAGTGGGTTTCCGGTTTTTCTAACAATCAAATACTGCCATCTAGTGGCCAAATTACAGCTCACATATTAGAAAAAATTTACATTTAGTTATTTAGCAGACGCTTTTATCCAAATCGACTTACAAGGATCCCAACTTGGTTGGTATCAGAATACAGGGTTGAAACAGGACTGGAGCAATGAGGGTTAAGGGTCTTGCTCAAGGACCCACATTGGTAACTTTGGATTTGAACCCCCAACCTTGTGAATGATAGTCCAACACTCTAACCACTGAGCTACCTCTCCCTAAACTATATCACGCATTGATAGGAATGTGAAGCGCTCAGAGATGTGTGTTATTGACAATAATGTCATGACTGGACAAACGGCTCAGCCAAACAGATTTAAGGACTGCAACTACCTGTTTTATAATTATATACACCTGCAGAAACGCGAGCGACAGGCAGATAACACATCGGCCAACAAAAGTTTTTTTTAATGAATTTAAAATAAAGGGTAAATAAGGCCTTTATATATGAGCCTGTGAAATCCACAGTCTCCAGTCTTCATTCATATCCCCCCAAACAACCAGTTAGAATCGTGTTGCCGAACATAAAAATGACCAACAACAATATCCTAAAATTGCATAATTATTTACACTAATAACACCCACAAAAAATCATGATTAAATCCTGATTATTTGTACAAAAATCATTAGTTTCACTAAAAATCCTTTTTTTCTTTTGCTGTCGAAGCTGATGCTGAAAGTCGAGTTGTATTTCTGTAATAGGTTTTTATTGGCATGCTTAGCAAAAGTGCTGGGTGTGAATATGCCGATAAAGCCTTCTAGACGGCTCTAGTATCAAGGATTCAAAATCTGATTGGTTGAAGCACACTTAAATTGGTTGCTCTACACTTAAAGTTGCCAGCGAATTTCATTCTGAAAGCTTAAGGCAAAAAACTCAAATAGTTGGCAAACAACGGCTCAAGAAGCGGCGCAACTGAAAGACACGTTAAGAAAGGAAGCAGACAGAGCATTTGGAATATTTAACAAGTATTCAAATAATGATTCAAATAATTTTAGGTCTTTCAAGGCCCTGATATACTTAGAGCCCCCCTAATCATACAGATGGACATTGTAGTGCTACAGTTCCATTCGGTAGTCCATGAGTTAATCTATGATTATTCTCCAAATGTCAGGATTCTATAGGACCCCGTCAGAGCAGGCACTATTAAGGTGATTGTGACACAACTCAGTGACACTGATGTGGTGGTGGCGTGTGTTTTCCTTAGACACATGCACCCAAGTGCTCTACCTTGCTTCACACAATTTACTTTTCATCTAATTTACATAGATATTTAGTAACATAGCAGATGCTTTTATCCAAATCGACTTACAAATGGGAGAACAACACAAATAAGTAGTTAAGGAAAAAAAAACAACAAGCAAGTGCCTGGGGAAGAGATGTGTTAAAAAAAGTTTCTTGAAAATGCTAAGTGACTGAAGGTTGGAAAGATGGTTCCACTATTTAGCAGTGATGAATGACATAGAGTAAAAATAAGCACCATGGTGAGTTGGAATCACCAGGCGACATTCATCACTAGAGTGCAATGAATGAGGTGGAGTGTATTTCGGAAGGATGGATTGAAGGTAAGAGGGGGCAGATTCAGCGATTGTCCTGTAGACCAGAGTCAGTGCCTTGTACTGAATGCGAGCAGCTACAGGAAGCCAATGGAGAGAGAGGAGTGACAGGAGTTCACTTGGGTTGGTTGAACACGAGTCGGGTTGCAGAGTTTTGAACCAGCTGTAGAGGCCTGGTTGTGGAAGCTGGAAGACCGGTAAGCAAAGCATCACAAGAGTCAAGCCGGGATACGATGAGGGCTTGGACCTGCAGCTGAGAAGCATTATGAAAACATAAATCAGCGCCATTGTGTCCTGAACTGCCAGCCAGAGCACCGTCACGAGTACCATATGGCATCATCCTCACACAGAACCCCGACAGCTTCTTCTCACTAACCCAGAAGCAGAGCTCAGGAGCTTTAAGCTTACAGAGATTGACCGCCGTTCTTCAGTCTGTGATAACACCCTTAAATAGCCAGCAGAGGTCAGTGCTACAGCGACAATACGTCAGACACAACACTCTGTATAGTAGCAATGGACCACCCAGTTCTACAGCCACCCCTTACCATAACAGACCACTGGCCTACTGTTTAAAGATTCATTTTAATGAGGCTAATAAATGCTGAAGCGTTTTTATATGGAACATCAGACGTTAACATGTCCCACAGTTTGAAACAGACTGAATAAACACAGCCTTGCCTCGTCACGTCGCTCCTCACAGCACAGCTCCTGTGATGCCTTCAATTACCTTTTTTGGCATCAGAGATAGTGGATCGTTAATTAGGCCTTTGTTGTCCCATGAACAGAATTACTCGACCGAACAGGAGAGTTCTTCATTAACAAAGCAACTTGTTATTCAACACTGTACCAAATCCATGACGTGACGTTCTTCCTCATTCTGCTCATCTCATCGTCACGTCGTACGCTCTATCTGCCCTGCGCCTCACTCGCTGTCCTTCATGTCATGCTTTGTCTGATATGCGATAGAGGTTATCTTTTGTTTTTCTGTTGCCTCGTAAATGACAGGTAGCTAATCTGGCCACCTTGTGCTTTATCTCCACGTGCCAGTCTGTTTACATCCGAAATGTCTGCCACACAATGCAGAAAATAAACCAGCGCACACTTCAGTGCACAGCTTTGGTTCTGCTGCTGTGAAGGCTGTCCACATGATCAGCATCCCGATCGATCAGTAATGATTACAGCAGCCATCCTTCATCAGTTTGGTTTTCTGGATTTAGATATTACAGAAATACATTGTACAATATATACAATATACATACACAATAACCTGTCAGTAAAGAGGGTGTGGTCTTTGTATCTTCTTATTTCATTCAAGAAGGTGTGGCTTTTGTATCTGCTAATTGTATTAAAGGAGGTGTGGCCTTTGTATCTGTTTATTTCAATAAAAGGGGTGTGGCCACTATCTATCAGTTTCATTAAAAGAGGTGTGGCCTTGTATCTGTTAATTTCACATTTTCCATCCATTTCGTTAAAAGGTGTGGTTTTTGTATCTGTTCATTTCAATAAAAGGGGTTGTGTCCACTTTATCCATCTGTTTCTTTAAAAGAGGTGTGGCCTTGTATCTGTTAAGTTCATCAAAGGGGGTGTGGCCAAATTTTCCATCCCTTTTGTTAAAAGAGGTGTGGCCTTGTATCTGTTAATTTCATCAAAGGGGGTGTGGCCACATTTTCCATCCCTTTTGTTAAAAGAGGTGTGGCCTTGTATCTGTTAAGTTCATCAAAGAGGGTGTGGCCACATTTTCCATCCCTTTTGTTAAAAGGTGTGGTTTTTGCATCTGTTTACTACAATGAAAGGGGTTTGGCCATTTTATCCATCTGTTTTTTTAAAAGAGGTGTGGTCTTTGTCTCTGGTAATTCATTAAAGGGGGTGTGGCCTCTCTATTCATTTATTTCATTTTAAAGAGGTCTGGTCTTTGAATCTGTTCATTTAATTAAAGGGGGTGTGGTACTTTATCTATCTGTTTTGTTAAAAGAGGTGTGGTCTTTGTATCTTCTTGTTTTATTCAAGGAGGTGTGGCCTTTGTATCTGATAATTGTATGAAAGAAGGTGTGGCCTTTGTATCTGTTTATTTAAATAAAATGGGTGAGGCCACATTTTCCATCCCTTGTGTTAAAAGGTGTGGTCTTTGCATCTGTTCATTTCAAAAAAGGGGTGTGGCCACTTTATCCATCTGTTTTGTTAAAAGAGGTGCGGCCTTTGTATCTGTTCATTTCAGTAAAAGGGGTGTGGCCACTTTATCCATCTGTTTCTTTAAAAGAGGTGCGGCCTTGTATCTGGTAATTCATGAAAGGGGGTGTGGCCACTCTATCCATTTGTTTTGTTAAAAGAGGTGTGGTCTTTGTATCAGTTTATTTCAATAAAAGAGGTGTGGCCATTGCATCTGTTAATTTTATTTAAGGAGGTTTAGTCACATCATCCATCCGTTTCGTTAATAGATGTGGTCTTTTTATCTGTAATTTTTTTAAAGGGGGTGTGGACGGTTCATCAATCTGTTTTGTTAAAAGTGGTGTAGCCTTTTTATTAGATAATTTCATCAAAAGGGGTGTGGCCACTTTATCCATCTGTTTCATTAAAATAGGTGTGGCCTCTGCATGTGTTAGTATAAGTGATTGAAGAAGGTGTGGCCTCTGTAACTGTCTGTTTAAGTAAATCAGGTGTGCCTTGTAGAGAGGAATTAATTTAACCCTTTGTATCAACGTTCCCCCTCAGTCCTTTGTCACAGTTAAGCAGCTGGGGCTCAGGATTCAGTGCAGTAAAATAGGCGTGGTCTCTAGAGCTTCAGTAAAAGACACTTGCTTCAGGTTTGTTAGGATAAAAAATGGCTCAACCCCTAAAAGAGAGCACTGATTTAAAAACCCTGACACATGCAATAACATAAATCTGCCTCCAGTTGGAGGAGAACTGCTCCACACATTTAGTGTTTGTGTTAGAAGAGACGATTATGTGCTTAAGTGTAAGCTGGTATTGATCTGCTGAACCAATAAGTCTATCCAAGCGAGTCAGTGGACTCACACTGATGACTGTGCGTACAACACTCACCAACACGTTCCCACACATCTCAGTATAAAAAAAGCCCAGAGGCCTCACAGCTCGCGTTAATGTTTCCTCCTCAGTCCTCCGGCTGACAAACGGTGGCATGACCAAAGAAACGGGGGCAGACAGGATGCAACGATGCAGACTCACAGAAACATTCCTCACTGACATCTCCTCACTTCATACAGCCATGTCACAGCTCCGCGCCGAGCATCGCTGTCTCGGGTGTCGCCTCAGGACGGGATGCGTTACATGCCGTGAGACCAAACAAGCCGATCTCTGACCTTGTCAGAAACAGCCGCAAGGAGGCCGAACCCCATCGGGGTGAGACAACGGGGGGCTGACATGTCGTCTACGAAACAGGCAATTAATTCCTGTGGAAACGGTGACATGGAGCTGTGATTCCGGCCACGCCACAAATCAGCGCTCACACTGAGAGCATAATTGTATTTAAATTAGTTGTGGTGAAGCAACAAATCCAATTGACTGCTTCCTAGGGGAGGAATGTGTGGAAGTCATGTCCTATTACAGAACCTGAGAACCAGCCTCACCACAATTTAGTAACTGAAACAAAACGATGGCATACATTCACTTTAGGACCTCCATCTGCATATCCAGATTAAATCCACAAACCATGGGATATGCACAACCGAGCCCCAGTCCCCATTCTCCCTGCCAAACCATGGACTATTCGAGCCAATCTATCGCTGGGAACACACTCACTCACACACACATAGACCATTCATTCAATCATTCATTCATTCATTTATTTATTCATTCATTATCTTCTGTTTATTCCTTTATGAGGGTCGCGGGGGGTTCCCCATGCCCATCCAGGGGAGAACATCTCGGGCGCTGGGCAGATACAC
>JAOUQT010320197.1:0-14225 GCA_025769995.1 Xyliphius kryptos | reverse complement strand
TGCTAACCACTAAGCCACCGTGCCGCCCTAACACCAACATATACTTGGTACTAAATACAGGTCGTCTGGAAAGACGCCTTTATTACTGTAATACACAAAGATGGGAAGGATCCTACAGAGTGCATCTCTTACAGAGCCGTATCACTCCTTAACTGTGATCAAAAACTCTTATCATCTATCATTTTAAGAAGATTAAACAAACAAATAGTGCATCCAGATCAAACAGGATTAATACCTGGTCGTTATTCAGGTAACAACGTCCGCAGACATTTAAATATAAGCCATGTCGCAGAAGGTGATAACACGATCATATTGTCCTTAAATGCAGGAAAGGCGTTCGACCGCCTCTTCTGGAAATTGCTTTATAAAACTCTGATTCGTATGGGATTTGGCTAAAATTTTCTAAAATGGATTCAAACCTTATACTCAGGACCAAGAGCTGCAGTTAATGGATACACATCAAATTCTTTGCCCTTGAAAGAGGAAAAAGACAAGGTGATCCTCCATTACCTGCACTTTTTGCCATCTGTATTAAACTCTTAACCAAAATCATAAGAGATAATAAACATATAACAGGTGTCTGTGTGGGTAACCTATACCAGTTTTAATGGAGTGCATTGAAAAATGTGGTTACTACTCTGGATATAAGGTCAAGGTGGCTAGAATATTATTGGCAGGATATTCATGGCAGGCACTGGATATTAATAGCAGGATTAAAAAAAAAAAATAAAGATAATAGAATACCTTGAAATATGTATTCCAGCCTTACTCCATGAACTACTTATATTCTGCTAACTATGATAGAAGAGTTAATATTACCAAAAATGATCTGAGCCGGTGGTCTGAACTACCTTTGTCTATGTCTGCAAAAAATTCTTGCAATCCCGCGCCTGGCATCAATCTTCCACATGTTAAACCAAGCTTTTTCTCGCTTTGTTTGGCAAGGTAAGAAATACATCCCTGACTTCTATTAAGATGGGTTTCTGGGCAAACATATGGACTTTCTACCACCCTTTATGCGTTAACGCCATTTAAATATATACATAACTTCACCCACATACAATTAGATTCAGGATTCAAAAACTGGTCAAAACAAGTCTGATATACAGTACAAGGCAAAAGTTTGGACAAATCTTCTCCTTCAATGCGTTTTATTTATTTATTTTTTTAACAAATATTTACATTGTGGGTTTTCACTGAAGGCATCAAAACTATAAATGAACACGTGGAATTATGTACTTAAAAAAGGTGAAATTACTGAAAACGTGTATTTTATATTCTAGTGCCTTCAAAATAGCCACCTTTTGCTCTGATTACTGCTTTCTCTCAATGAGCTTCAAGAGGTAGTCACTTGTAATGGTTCGGGTGTGCCTATAAGGGTTAATTAGTATAATTAATTAGAATGCCAACTGTATGCAAAGCAGTAATCAGAGCAAAGTTATTTCATCTTTTTTTGTTAAGTACACAACTCCTCATGTGTTCATTCATAGTTTTGCCTTCAGTGAGAATCTACAATGTAAAGTCAGAAAACAGAAAACACTGAATGAGGTGTGTGTGTGTGTGTGTGTGTGTGTGTGTGTGTGTGTGTGTGTGTGTGTGTGTGTGTGTGTATACAGTGTATATATATTTTGCCTCAAAAGAATTTGTGTTTGAAGGATTAGGATTGAGGTAGGCGTGATTGGTACTGCTTATTAATTTCACATTAAAATGTATTTAAAATTTATTTCTATAGGGACTGAGGAACAGCTTGGGGGACTCTTTTCCCCTAAGCAGCCAGGCAGTTGTAAAACTATAATTAACGTGCAGAAAATGTTTTTAAAATAAATTAAAAAATTATAGTTTTTCAAATAACCAGAATATCTTAAATAATTTACTTATATATTGTCTTTAAAAGTCGAGGAGTTCTGCACTTTTAATCAATTCATTATCTTCTGCTTAATCCTCTATGAGGGTCACTTTAGGGTACCCCATGAAAATGCGGTGAGAACGTCTCGAGCGCTGGGCAAATACACCCAGCACAGGGTGCCAATTGCTGGGCACACGCACACACACACACACACACACACACAGACAGACAGATATTGGGGCAATTTAGAGCAGCTGACTTACCTTGAACCCATGTTTTTATAATGTGGAAGGAAACTGGAGCCTATGCCTATACCTTTGCAACTCATTTTTACATACTTAAAATATGTGTAAAACATCTTCTTTCGCTTTGTGTTAACAGAAACACCAACATTCCACATTTTCTTCCTGCATGTTTGACTATTGATCAGTAGCAGAAACGCGCAGTGCTTTAAAATTCTATTCATAGCTCACGTTATATTTTTCTTGTCATGCTTTTTGAACTGCTATTGGTTTGTAGACTAACAAAACAGGTTTTTGTGTAACACTATTGCACTTAAGGCATTTAGCCTGAGGCAAACAAAATGAGGTGTGAGATATGTAGTAAGAAACTTGGTTATCTTGCAATTATAAATCCCAATATAAAGTCTTTGGTTTAGAGTACAAGTTTTGACTTGAACTAAAAATAATATCTTTATTTCTATGAGCAAATGGTTTTCTATAGGTACCTAGTTCCATTTTCCATTAAATACATTGAGCACATGTGTGCGGAGTGGCAGCCTTGTTTTGGTGCCTGTGGAGCCATTTGGGTTGGGTGCTTGCTTAAGGGCACTTCAGCCATAGTACTTGGTCAGACCGGAAATAAAACTGGGACCTTTACGTTGCAAGACTAATTTCTTATTTACAAGCCTATGCCTTACCCCATGTCTCCACATTAGAGAAAGAGTAAGGAAGATAAGTCCTCCATTTAACTGTTTTGAAGAATACGGAGCTGTGATTGACCTAGGAGGTGGAGGTTGGTGAGAGGCGGCAGATTATAAGATGCTTCTGTAGGCCTTATATTAATGTGGGCAAGTAGTGCAAGTGAAAATGCAAATGAACTCTGTATTAAACCCCACAGAACCAATCAAGAGTGCAGCTGATTGAATATTATGAAGGCAGACTATAGGATCTGATTGAGAAAATGGACCTGGGTAAACAATTCATAGTTTTATTGTGCAAAGCAGACATACTCTACATATACTCTACAGAACTTAAATACATTATAATGTTAAAATGATACGTTAACATAATGTTATTTATATTACTAAATCTTTCATTTAGTTGTAACAACAGTCATTGATTCATAATTCAATAATCCTTATAGTATTCTTTAAATAAAATAATAGTAGAAGTGTGTTTTTAATACAACTATAAAGACAACAGGTTAAGTTATTTTGGCAGTCAGTTCATCAGGAATAAATCTAAAAGTGCAATGCTACCGATAGCAGCAGAGATAGTATAGACATCCAGATGGCAGTCACTGGAATTGCAATTGCAGAAACACCTGTAAAGATTAAAGAATGAAAATTGAATCAAATGTTATGAAGTAACGAAATATGATGTACATTTGAAAGAGGAATAATGTCAGGAATATCAGAAACATATATGTTAATACATTTATTGTATTTGTTTTGAAATAAGATTGTGAGATATACTAACCATTAACCAAACTGGCAGTGATTGTAGTTGAATTAATTTTAAAATCAAAAGAATTTGAGTTTGCAGCAGTTAAAAGGACAGCCTTCACGTCTGCACTTGTGATGTTTGTACCGTTATCAAATACAAGGTCAGATTGAGTCACTGTGGATCCTTGCCTATAAAGAAAAACATAGTAAAGTTAACATTTTTAACTAGATAATTTTATATACACTTAAATAAAAAAAGATTTTTTTTCTTACCAGAATTTTTTAATATCCATTCGAATGAATTTGTTATATTGTTTTTTATACACTGGTTCGATCTAAAAGGACAAAATGGTTATTTTTAAACACTTTTATTGTTTGTTTTGAACACAATGTTAAACTGTATAGGTTTATAAACAATACCTGATTACGGATTGTTCTAACTTTGTTTGCAAACTGAGTAGAGCTGGTATTAGACAGATTAGTATCAAACTCCTCGATAATGCTGAATATTAAAGAGAATGTTGTATTGGAGATTGTAGCAGTAGATGAGGTGGCGTTGGTTGAAGTCGTGTTACTTGATGTGGCATTGGTTGATGTGGCGTTGGTTGCTGTCACGTTGGTTGACGTGGCATTGGTTGCTGTGGCATTGGTTGAAGTCGTGTTACTTGATGTGGCATTGGTTGATGTGGCGTTGGTTGCTGTCACGTTGGTTGACGTGGCGTTGGTTGCTGTGGCATTGGTTGAAGTCGTGTTACTTGATGTGGCATTGGTTGAGGTGGCGTTGGTAGCTGTCACATTGGTTGATGTGGCATTGGTTGAAGTCGTGTTACTTGATGTGGCATTGGTTGAAGTAGCGTTGGTTGCTGTGGCGTTGGGTGAAGTCGCGTTGGGCGCAGTCGCGTTGGGCGCTGTGGCGTTGGCTGATGTGACGTTGACTGTTGTAGAATTAATTGTAAGATTCAAAGTATTTGAATTTACAGCATTAACCAGGACATTTGAGACATTTTGATTCGTTATGTTTGTGCTGTTATCAAATATAAGGATAGACTCAGTCACTGTGGATCCCTGCCTATAAAAAAACATAGTAAAGTTACCATTTATAAATTGAACATTTATTTACATTTATACATTTAAGGGATTTTTCATACCTGAATCGTAAAATGTTCATTCGCCTGAAGTTGCTGTTTAAGTTTCTATACAGTGGTTCAATCTAAAGACAAAAGGATTGTTTACAAACACTTTTTTGTTTAGTTTGTACATACTGTATCCACTGTTCTACTGTACAGGATTATAAATGATACCTGGTTACGGACTGTTGTAACTTTGTTTGCAAACTGAAGAGAGCTGGTATTAGACAGATTAGGATCAAACACCTCATTGATGCTGAATATCAGTGAGAATATTTGAGTTGCGGTTGCACTGGTTGAGGAGGTGTTTGAGTTTGCATTACTTGAGGTAGAGTTGGCTGCAGTGGCATTTGGTGCAGTGGCGTTGGGTGAAGTCGCGTTAGGTGATGTGGCATTGGGTGAAGTCGCATTAGGTGATGTGGCGTTGGGTGCAGTGGCGTTGGGTGAAGTCGCATTAGGTGATGTGGCGTTGGGTGAAGTCGCATTAGGTGAAGTGGCGTTGGGTGCAGTGGCATTGGGTGCAGTGGCGTTGGGTGAAGTCGCGTTGGGTGCAGTGGCATTGGGTGCAGTGGCGTTCAGTGAAGTCGCGTTCGGTGCAGTGGCGTTGGGTGAAGTCGTGTTGGGCGCAGTGGCATTGGGTAATGTGGCGTTGGGTGCAGTGGCGTTGGGTGAAGTTGCGTTGGGTGCAGTGGTGTTGGGTGAAGTCACGTTCGGTGCAGTGGCATTGGGTGAAGTCGCGTTCGGAGCAGTGGCGTTGGGCGCAGTGGCGTTGGGTGAAGTAGCATTAGGTAATGTGGCGTTGGGTGCGGTGGCGTTGGGTGAAGTCGCATTAGGTGATGTGGCGTTGGGTGCAGTGGCATTTGATGCGGTGGCGTTGGGTGAAGTTGCGTTGGGTGCAGTGGCATTGGGTGCAGTGGCGTTGGGTGAAGTTGCGTTGGGTGCAGTGGCGTTGGGTGAAGTTGCATTGGGTGCAGTGGCGTTGGGTGAAGTCGTGTTCGGTGCAGTGGCGTTGGGTGAAGTCGCGTTCGGTGCAGTGGCGTTCGGTGCAGTGGCGTTGGGTGAAGTGGCGTTGGGTGAAGTCGCGTTGGGTGAAGTTGCGTTGGGCGCAGTGGCGTTGGATAATGTTAGATTTTGTGAATTGGTGTTGGTTGCTGTCAGGTTTGCCGAGGCTGCGTTGGTTGCTGAATTGTTTGTCGAGCTGGAGTTGGTTGACATGACATTTACTATTGTCGCATTGGCTGCCGTAGCATTGGTTGAAATTATGTTGTTTGCCGTTTGGTTAGTTGTCATAGCGTTGGTTGCTGTCGCATTGGCTGAAGTTGAGTTGGTTGCTGTCGCGTTGATTAAAGCTGTGTTGGTTGAAGTTGTATTGGATGAAGCATATGCAATATTGGCTGCAAGACCTCGAGGTAGATAAAATTACATTTACATTACATTTAGTCATTTAGCAGACATTTTTATCCAAAGCAAACTTAAAATGAGGGAAAATTAATTCCAAGTGTATATAACAGAACACAGAGCTTTAGTACATATGAGGGTGTGCTTGAGGGTGGTGAATACCTTTGCAAACCATACTTTTTTTTCATTTTTTTTATTGTTTTTTATTTGTTTTGTTTTGTCATGTATAATTTTCTTTCCATTTCACAATTGAATACAATTTTGTGTTGGTCTTTTACATTAAATTCCAGTAAAATATCTATGTTTGTGGTTAGAATGTGACAAAATATGAAAAAGTATAAATATTTTTGCAAGCCACTGTAAACCAATGTTCATTTAAATTATCAGCTTCATGTTTTTACTTACAGCAACACATCTAAATTAATAAATTTATTAATTAATAAATTATTAATAATCAATTAATAACAAAATATTTGCAGCGAGTGCCTTGATAATGCAGTACCATAATGTTTACAATTATATTTATAAGCTAGAATTATGTAAGTATGTAATTACATAATAATATTATAGACACATTCAAACAAAAATATATATTTTTCATAATAATTAAAATAAGTTTTAATTTATTACTAATTATTAAATTGTGAAATTATACATTGTGAAAATAGTAAAGTCTTATCTTATCATATCATAGTTTAAACAGGTGAAGTTAAATAAAGATCTGGTATTAAATTTGGTGTATCTTTTTTAAAATACCATTATACTGTTATAATTTTTTTGAGGTATTCTCCCCCTTCACATTCATCTGAACTAAAGCTAAAGCAAATAAATCACATATAAATCAATTTTAAAACCATTGATTCATTTCTACTTTATGACAATTCTGTATTTTAAATGTTTTGTAGAAATAAAATGAAATGGAATTAGATTTATTTGTTTGTGTTTAAACAAAAAAAAAAAAACATTTAACATATTTCATGAATGTTGTTACTGAAAATCATTGTACCTCATAAGTGAAATGAGAACTATAGTAATTACTCACCTATCAAACACAATACGGGCAGAAGAACTCTCAAAACCATTCTGTTCCTCAATTGTTTAACTCTAATAAACAATAACAAACAAACAAATCAATATAATTTAATTCACAGATGGTTTTTTTCTTTATCCTTAGAAGAAAGTTAACATTTATTGTTTTTAACATGTATTGTTTTATAAAAATTAGGTGCATTTATATAAATAGTGTAATTGTGAGCTTTATACTAAACCTTAAAATACTTCTCTTTAAATAAAAAAAATCATGCAAAGTTTTTATTGTATGTTTTGATAAATTAAGAAAACACGTATTTACCTTCACTGCAGAGAATCTTCTGTGATGTCCTTAGACCTATCCAGGTGAACAAGTGTGACTGAAGAACAAGTATTTCAGTGTATTTAAGCCTGGTGAAGTTTCAAGCTATGACCAAGGAATGTACCAAATGTCAGTCATTTTTGTAATTGTTACCCTGACAACCGGACAAAACCATTCAATTATAGGGTGTTTCAATGATCTGAGCTTTTATACATAACTTTATCACATTATACATTTTATCTTGCATTTTAATTTCAACCTGTTAAACATATTAAAGTAAAACAGTTCCTGTAAAAAATCTACAAAAACATGCAGATTATAAACTGTGCTAAAGTAAAAAAAAAAAATTACACTTAAAGCTAAAACTACCGATAAAACTACCAAAAAGTGAAAAAAAAAAGTGAAAAAAAAAAAAAAATTGAATGATTTTTTAAAAATACAGGTGTCTTTGTATGCTGCAAAAATAAAATGATACAGAAACAAATCATCTAATGTTTATCTAACAAAAACAAAGTGAACGTAATTCATGAAAGTTGAATGTTGGTGTTTACTGGAGAAAACTGAAGAAATCTGGATACACTGCTGTAAATAAAAATTTTTTTTTTTTTTTTTTAACTTTATTTTGAATGAGAATCTGTGATTTATGACGAAATACCTTTTTTTATAATTATCACAAAAAACACCACTATTGACATTACACAACCTATGGATGCTCTATGCTTTTTTAAAATATAATTTATTCTTAAACACTTGAATATGCATTAATTCATTTTCATTTGAAGTGTAGTATATTGTGTCCATGTCCTCTATTCTTACACCAGAGGTACTTGTTGGTTTGCCTCAGGGAATTCTTAAAACAAACTTCTATATATATTCTGGGTGTGTCAACTTACCCAAAAAAGTGGGGAAACAGGATTTGTAAAGGTAATCTTGTATGACCTGTTTTAGGAGCTAGTGAGGTCATTTTTAGCAGAATTTGTTGTTCAAATTAAATACTTTTGTGCAAACTGTATTAATGGTTAAATAAAGCTTTAAAACCCATAGAGAACTTCATGAAGACACTGTATATTTAGAATATTCTAATGTTCTTGCTTCATGGAATTTTAGTAGGTCTTAAACCTAAAGTTATTTTTGTTTATTAGCTGAGCATTTGAGTTTCGTGAAAGTTACTTTTAATTGTCTAAATTGACAAATATTCACAACACCTTATGCTGACAGGTGTTGGGTTATCATGGCCTGCCTCCTCAACATTTCATATGTATTTTTTTAGGGGTTAGGGTGTGGAGAGGGGTAGGGTGTGTGTCAGAGGAGAACACACACACACTTACACATTCAAATCACAACATCACAAACAGCTGACAATGTTTGAATGGTAAAAAAAAAAAAGGTTTTATAATTATAGTCCATACCACAGGGCAAAGCTAATGTTTAGGATATCCACCTGTTTTGGTACACCCTCCACCAGTCTGATATAGACAGCAATAAGCAGTCAGGACTTTATGGTGCTCTCTGTTTATACTTTGCGTTGTACTTTGAACTTAGTTTTTTCGTGCTATCTCTGTTAATTCATCTCGGCTGTTTTTGTTTTATATTGATTGTCTCACAGCTGTTTTTGCTTTATATTGATTGTCTCTTGATATCAGACATGGTTGACCTGTGGGACTCCAGAAGCATCTGACAGGTACCGACAGGCCAAGCGATCTGCGGCTTCGTGCGTCGCAGAGGCAAAAACCTGGGTGTGGGAGGATTTCGGTGAGGCATTGGAAAGTAACTTTCGGTCGGCTCCAAGAAGATTCTGGCAAACTATCAGGCAACTCAGGAGGGGAAAGCAGTGTAACACGAACATAGTATGTAGTGGAGGTGGTGCACTGTTGACTTCGACTGGGGACGTCATTAGGCGGTGGTAGGAATACTTCATGGACCTTCCCACCAACACACCCACCATATGGAAGGCAGAGCCAAGGGACTCTATCAAGGCTTGTCTATCACTGAGGCTGAAGTTTCTAGGGTAGTTAGAAAACTCTTTGGTGGCAGGGCTTCGGGGTGGATGAGATCTGTCCGGAATTCCTCAAAGCTCTGGATGTTTGCAGTTTGCACTGCTGCTTGCAGATGATGTGGTCCTGCTAGCGTCCTCAAGCTGTGAATTTCAGCTCTCGTTAAATCGGTTTGCAGCCGAGTATGAAGCGGCCGGTATGAGAATAAGCACCTCCAAATCTGAGGTCATGGTTCTCGGTCGGAAAAGGGTGGAGTGTTCTCGCGGAGGGTTTAATGTTTTTTAAGATGTGGTTCAAGTGGTCAATTGTAAAATTCTTGATACTGGAGCTTAGGTGTTGTTTATATTTGTTCTTTCTGAGTTGATTTTTGTGGTGTTGGAGTTATTATACATGAAGTCATAGGTTTTGTAGTTGTTATCAAGAACAGAGTTGTAGGATTTGTATGATTTCAGAATTATTGAGTCCGTGAACATGGTAGATAATTCAAAGCTTTAATATATAATGCAAAGCAGCAGAATTCATTTAAATAAAATACAATATATTAATTTAAAATTTAACTTTAACAAAACTATTAATCCATACATTATTAAACCTTTAGTATGCATTATGTATTTGTACAAAAATAATACTAAAAACTAACTATGAACACAACACATTGAGTAAATGTGCCAGTTATTTCATCAGGATTAAGACTAAAAATACAATACTCCTGACAGCAGCAGCGAGAAAAGAGACATCCAGATGGCCATCGCTGGAACTGTACTGGCTGAATTACCTGTGAAGAATGAAAAGTCAATAAAATATTATAACGTCAATAAATTAAACTTAATACATTTGTAATAGGATAGAAATATCAGGTCTTTTATATGATATTGATGATCATATACTAACCAAAGAGCTGATTGGCCACAATTGTACTTGGATCAACTGTAAAACCCAAAGAATTGCGATTGATAACATCTAAAAGGACCGCTTTTATGTTTGCAGTTGAAACATCGGTGCCATTGTTAAATTCAATGACTATTTCAGCCACTGTAGATCCTGGCCTGAAATAGGAAATATAAACAGAAATATGTTAATAGAAATGGAAATTCGACCCTTTCAAAACACATTTCTTTTCCTTACCTGAAATTTAAAATGATCATTTGTTTGAAGTTTCTGAATTTGCTTCTAAATCTTGGTTCAAACTAAGAAGCAAAAAATGTTTATAAAATATATTTGTACATTTTTTTTATTAAAAAAAAAAATATGCAAGTTTTAGCTTTCGAAACAATACCTCATTACGGATCCTTGTAGCTTTTGCTGCAAACTGAGGAGAGCTCATATTGGCCAGATTAGGATCAAAGACCTCCAAGATGCTGAATATCAAATTGTATATTATTGGAGAAGAGGGTAGATTTGAAGTTGTTGCATTGGTTGAAGTGACATTTGTTAAAGCTGCCCAAGTGCCATTGGGTAACGTGGCATTTGTTGAAGAGGCAAGAATTAAATTAACATTTGTTGTTGTTTCATTGGGTAAGGTTGCATTGGGTGAAGTTGCATTGGACAAGGTTGTATTAGATGCAATTTCATTGGGTGATGTTGCATTATAGGAAGTTGCACTGAGCATTGTTACATTTGGTAAAGTTGCGTTAGGCGACGTGACGTTTAGTAAAGTTGCATTGAGGGAGGTTGCATTAGCCGATGTTGCTTCGTGAGAAGTTGGGTTTGGTGGAATTGCGTTGTGGGAAGCTGCAGTAGGCAACGTTCTATTGTGGAAAGTTGAATTGGGCAAAAATGCATAACTTGATAAAACATCGTGGAAAGTTGCATTAGTTAAAGTTGCGTTGGGCGACGTTGCACTAGGAGAGGTTGCATTGGGCAAAGTTGCATTAGGAGATGTTTCAATGGGCATGATTGCGTTAAATGAAGTTGTGTTGAGTGATGTTGCATTAGGTAAGGTTGCAGTAGGTGAAGTTGCATTGGGCAATATTGCAATTGGTGAGGTAGTATTTGATAAATTGTTTATTATGTGACACAAATTATGTGATATTGCATTACGTGATATGTAAGGCAAAGTTGCATTTGAGGATGCTGCATTAGGCAAGGTTGCTATGGGTGCATTAGCTGAACCTGCATTGGGCAGAGTTGCATTGGTCAAAGTTGCACTGGGTGATGAGACATTGTGGGATGTTGTATAAGGCAACGTCGCGTTTGGTGACGATGCATTGGGTGAGGTTGCATTAGATGAGGTTGTGTTGGATGAAGTTGCTTCGGGTGATGTTGCATTTGGTAAAGTTGTGTTGGGCAAGATTGCGTTAGGCGACGGTGCACTGTGGGAAGTTATATTGATCGAGATTGCATTAGATGATGCATTGTGAGAAGTTATGTTGGGTGATGTTGCTAAAGGAAAGGGTGCATTGGGTGATGTTGCATTAGATGAACTGGCACTGTGGACAGTTGCATTGTGTAGTGTTGTGTTTGGTAAGGAAGTATTTAATGTTAAATTGTGTGATATGTTTGGTGAAATTGTGTTAGGCAAGGTTGCATTGGGTAATGTTTCATTGTGGGAAATTGCATTGGGCGAAGATGCATTTGGGGAAGAGGGCGAGTTTGCATTGTGGAAAATTGCATTGGGCAAGGTTGCGTTGTGGGAGGTTGCATTGGTGGAGTTTGCGTTGGGCAAGGTTGCATTGTGGGTAGTTGCATTGGGCGAGGTTGTGTTGTGGGTAGTTGTGTTGAGCGAGGTTGCATTGGTGGAGGTTGCATTTGGCGAGGTTGCGTTGTGGGTAGTTGTGTTGGACGAGGTTGCGTTGTGGGAGGTTGCATTGGTGGTGGTTGCATTGGTCGAGGTTGCATTATGGGTAGTTGCGTTGTGCGAGGTTGCATTGGTGACGGTTGCATTGGGTGTGGTTATGTTGTGGGTAGTTGCGTTGTGCGAGGTTGCATTGTGTGATGTTGCGTTGGGCAAGGTTGCGTTGTGGGATGTTGCGTTGGGCGAGGTTGCGTTGTGGGATGTTGCATTGTGCGAGGTTGCATTGTGGGATGTTGCGTTGGGCAAGGTTGCGTTGTGGGATGTTGCGTTGGGCGAGGTTGCGTTGTGGGATGTTGCGTTGGGCAAGGTTGCATTGTGGGATGTTGCGCTGGGCAGGGTTGCGTTGTGGGATGTTGTGTTGGACGAGGTTGCATTGGAGTAATTCACGTTGGGGTAGGTCGCATTGGAGTAATTCACGTTAGGGTAGGTCGCATTGGAGTAATTCACGTTAGGGTAGGTCGCATTGGAGTAAGTCACGTTGGGGTAAGTAGCATTGGAGTAAGTCACGTTGGGGTAAGTAGCATTGGAGTAAATCACGTTGGGGTAAATCACGTTGGGGTAAATCGCGTTGGGTAAAGTCGAGTTGGAATAGGTCGCATTGACAAAAGTCACGTTGGAGTAGTTCGCGTTTGAGTAGGTCGCATTGGGGAAAGTTGTACTGGAGTAGGTCGCGTTTGAGTAAGTCACGTTAGTCGCTGTGGGAAAAGTCGCGTTGGTCGTGTTGGGATAAGTTGTGTTGGGGAAGGTCGCGATAGGGTAAGTCGCGTTGGGGTAGGTCGCATTGGAGTAAGTCATGTTGGGGTAAGTCATGTTTGGGTAAGTAGCGCTGGGGTATGTCTCACTGAGGTAAGTTGCATTGGGCGAGGTTTCGTTAGGCAAAGGCGCGTTGGGGTAAGTCACGCTGGGGAAAGTTGCATTGGGCGAGGTTTCGTTGAGCAAAAATGTGTTGGGGTAAGTCTCGTTAGGGTAGGTGGAATTGTTGTAAGTCGCGTTGGTGTAGGTCGCGTTGAGGAAAATCGCATTGGGGTAGGTCGCATTGGGGTAGGTCGCGTTGGAGTAGGTCGCGTTGGAGTAGGTCGCGTTGGGGTAGGTCGCGTTGGGGTAGGTCGCGTTGGAGTAGGTCACGTTGGAGTAGGTCACGTTGGGGAAAGTGACGTTGGAGAAAGTGGCGTTGGGGTAGGTCACGTTGGGGTAGGTCGCGTTGGGGTAGGTTGCGTTGGAGTAGGTCGCGGTGGGGAAAGTTGCAGTATTGAAAGTTGCAGTGGGGGATGTTGCGGTGGAGTAGGTGGCGTTGGGAAAAGTGACGTTAGGGAAAGTCGCGTTGGGGTAGGTTGCGTTGGGAAAGGTGGCGTTGGAGTAGGTTGCATTGGTGTAGGTTGCGTTGGTGGAGGTCGCATTGGGGAAAGTAATGCTGGGAAATGTCGCAGTGGGGAAAGTTGCGGTAGTGAAAGTTGCAGTGGGGGATGTTGCGGTGGAGTAGGTCATGTTGAGGAAAGTGATGTTGGGGAAAGTGGCGTTGGGGTGGGTCATGTTGGGGTGGGTCGCGTTGGGGTTGGTCGTGTTGGGAAAGGTGGCGTTGGTGTAGGTAGCGTTGGAAGAAGTCGCATTGGGGTTGGTCGCGTTGGGGTAGGTCGCGTTGGAGTAGGTTACGTTGGTGGAAGTCGCAATATGGTAAGTCTCGTTGGGTAACATCACGTTGGGAAGAGTCTCGTTGGGGTGAGTCACATTGGGGGATGTCGCGATAGGAAAAGATGCGTTTGTGGAAGTTGCAGTGGGAGAAGTAGCTGTGTGAAAAGTCGCATTTAGGAAGGTCACATTGGAGTAAGTCACGTTGGGAAAAGTCATATTGAAGTAAGTCACGTTGGGGAAAGTCACATTGGAGTAAGTCACGTTGGGGAAGGTCACATTGGGGAAGGTCGCATTAAAGTAAGTCACGTTGGGGAAGGTCGCATTGGAGTAAGTCACATTGGGGAAGGTCGCATTGGAGTAAGTCACATTGGGGACGGTCGCATTGGAGTAAGTCACATTGGGGAAGGTCGCATTGGAGTA
>JAOUQT010320182.1:0-14227 GCA_025769995.1 Xyliphius kryptos | reverse complement strand
GACCCATGACCCCTTATTGCTCCAGGGTCCTGTTTCAACCCTGTGTTCAGACCCCAACCGTCAAGTTGGGATACTTGTAAGTCACTTTGGATAAAAGCGTCTGCTAAATAACTTAATATTTTAATATTTAAGTTTCTTTCGCTGTCAAGCTTCTTACTGTATGTGGAATTGTACAATTTTACAGACACACGTCTGTCAATGGGCAACTGCAGCTTTGTGAAGTTAGCAGAAATAACAGGAATTCTCACCGTAGTTAATCATTCACTTAGATTTTTAATGCATATGGTTACTTGTGCATAAAATTTGTTGCTCATTATTCGGCTTAGTTTACTTTTCCTCGGTCAAACCCACAGTCACAGCAGTGACTACGCCAAGCACTGTGTAGCAGGCATGAGTTATGAAATTATTGGAACAAACCTCACTGTGCAGAGTGGTCCACTTTGAGGCCCTGCTTGGCAGAGTGAACATTAGGGTTGTGGCACTTCTCACTGTTAGCTGATCAATGCCATGTTTAGCACAATCCATATTTAACATTTTACAATCTGCGTGGCACTGCATATAGATAAACATGCCTCATTATATACTCTTTGAATCCACACATGCAGTTGGTTAGTGCTTCGAAGGGTACTTTCCAGCTACAGGCTGTGGTATCGGCAGGAATCCACTCGAATTGTTTTTGAAATGAGTGAGGTTTTCCAAAACTGTCGAACAAAGAGGGGTACTGGATTATAGTTAACGTCCTGTGTTGGGTGTGGACATAATGTCATCCATAACCAGAAATCAGCAAATTTAGTTTTCAGTGCCGCTTTACACTTTAGTTTGCAACTAATTGACCAGAACGCATTAAATAACAACGCAAGTTGCTTGGAAACAAAAATGCTAAGATGTAAAAAAATAAAAATAAAGGATCTTCTATCCTCATGCAAATCAATTTAAATATTTTGGCAAGCAATTCATCTAAAGTGTGGTATTGATTTTCAAACTTGAGATATGTTTTATCATACAATTATGCTAAATAATATGTGGCCTGATTGCATTGCCGGCCTGATTAATGCCTGACTAATGATTCAACTTTTAAGAGCCAGCCGTTCCTAAAAAAAAAAATTAAAACAGAAGTAAAGAAAAATTAAATTATTGGGGCTTTTAATTTTAACTGATTTGGCGCTTTGGCACTTAAAAGCATCGTGTGTTTCATGTTGATGACATTTAAGCGTAATAACAAAGGTGACCAGCAGAGGGAGATGGAATTGTAGCAGCTGAGCTGGATGTTCAAATCATTTTCACTGAACATTTATTACAGTTGATGAGCAATAAAATTGCAATTCTATATTATCTATTATTGCACATAACTTATTGACTTATAGTATAGGAGGCAAAACTTGACTTTCATTTGGGTGCTTCAGCAAATAATCTTATTTAAATACATAATGTACATAAAATACATTCAACTAATCATTGAAATTGTCAAGATTGTTATATATTGGCTAACGTTATTATTATTTTAATATGCTTAATGTTTTGTATATAATTCTGTTTATAGTCCAGCCAGAGTTCTTATACATGATTTCCACCTGTTTAGTAGAAACTTTTTTATTTTTATTTATTTATTTTTTTATTTTTAAATCATCCAATGAGAATAACAATTAAGGGAGGCACAGTGGCTAAGTGGTTAGCACATTTGCCTCTCAGCACTGAGGATTCCCGGTTCGAATCCCGATCTCATGTTCTCCCCGTGTCCACGTGAGTTTCCTCCGGGTTCTCCGGTTTCTTCCCAGAAACCCAGTTCAAAAACATGGGTTTCAGGTGAATTGGATGCTCTAGATTGCCCTGTATAGTGTGTGTTTGAGTGTGTGCCCAACAATGGATTGGTGCACTGTCGTGGGTGTCTGCCCAGTGTCCGAGATGTTCTCCTCTGGATGGGCATAGGGAACCCCACCGCAACCCTAGTAGAGGAAAAAGCGGAAGATAATGGATGGATGGACTAACAATTAAAAGACTTATACCGAACTGTAGAGTAGTAAATACCACTGAAAGCAACACGATAAACTGCTGTACCATACAGTATTATTCTTTTGCTGGTTTTGTGTCCTGAATGAGACAACTTGGAGCTTGTGGGAGAGCTGTGAAAATGCTGACTGTCTCGGTATTCAGGTTCAATCCTCAAGTGGGGTGAACAGAGAAAGTCCTCCTTGTGACTTCTTGTTTTTACTTTGGTTTTTACCCACGTTAGGACACGTCTTAAAGTAAACTGGAGATAAAGTATTAAATAAACCATGTTTGTTAGGAAATAGCCACAGATGCTGTCCAAATATTAAACATCTAAATAAACAAGATAAAAGTGATCTATTTTGCCTACTGTGCTCACACCCAGAGGAATTTGTCCTCCACATTTAACAGTGATACACACACTGGTGAAGTGAGCACACGTGCCCGGAGCGGTGGGCAGCCTTTCATATGGCGCCCAGGGAGCAATTGAAGTTAGGTGCCCTGCTCAAGGGCACATTAGCGATAGTACTTGGTGGGACTGGGAATCGAACCAGCAACCTTTAGGTTGCAAGGCTGGTTCCTTAACCACAAGGTGGTATGAAGGAGTAGAGCCTGAAATTGTCCTGTGAGTCAGAGTCCAGGCTTTGGATGGACTTTAGGAGAGATTTTACCTTCTACTTGTTTACAAATAAAGGCTTGTAGGGCTGCGAACATCTGGAGTATTTAGAATTTTAACCTATTTTTTTTATTCATTAAAATATACCATTAAATGCATCTTTTCTGTTTTTTTTTTTAAATTGTATTTATTGTAAGTGCTGTTAGAGCTGCATAGATCATGGCACATCTGTAATATCTAATTATATCACTTCTGTTTTAGGAGGCGCTGGTAAAGACCATGAGGGGAGACTGCGATGGAGGGTTTTTGTGGCTATGCCCATTGTGTCAGCAAGGTCAGCCGGATCGTGCTGCACTTTCGACACACCTGACGGAAAAACACAGTGTGCTTCCTGCTTGCCTGGATAAGCTATTGGATATTGTGAGTATTATCAGAATTGTGTTTTCGAAAACCTAAATATTTACCGTTCTGTACGTTTACACAGATGGAGTCCAGTGAAATAAGCTGAAATGGTACAATGGAACAAAAGTATTGTTAAAAATATTAAGTAAGCCTGAAACAAGCGTTAATTAAATATTAGAGCTAAACAAATGGCTTTTTTTCAGGAAATATATCATTGTTCAACAATGGACAGCTGTTCTGCACCACAGAATGCAGAGTAAGCTTGGAAAGTAGGTGCAAACAATTTTAACAGGTGTCCCAATTTTATAAAGCAGTGTTGGAAAAGGCTGTATTACAACAGGATTTGTACAGTCTTGCACTGCAGGGCAAAACATATTCACTATTATAATGGCAGGAAAAAGGCAATTAACAAAAGAAGACAGACAAAGAATTTAAATACTTAATAGTTTAGGCTCATCCTACAATTTCCTATGGCATTGAAAGGCTTTTTAAAACTGGAGGAAACACTGAGGGGTGGAGGTCTGACAGACCATAGGGCACAACAAAATCAGGCTAATATTTTTGAGTCAATAGTTATTTGAGTAGTCAGTACAAATAATGCAGGTCAAAATAAATAAAAAATTACTTGATGGTCCTGATGGTTTCCAGCATTACTGGCATGACATTAATGCTGGCACATTGGAGGGGTGCCATCATGATTTGGGGTGCATTTTCCTTCAATGAAACAATGGAGCTTCAGGTTGTGCCAGAGCGTCGAACGATAGCTGGCTTGGTGGAGATGTTTCAGCGGGCATTCCTCCTGACTGAGGGCTCTCACCTGTCTGGTAATGACTGGGTTTTTCAACAGGACAATGCTGCAGTTCACAATGCCTGCCTGACAAAGACTTCTTCCAACATCACCTATATCACCACTTTGATATCTGTTTTTAGGTTGTTTTTTTTGTTTTGTTTTTTTGAGCTATGGTCCTAAAAATTAGATTCGCCGATGAACAGCCTATTACAGTTAAATTGTTTTGTTTTCATTACATTTCCTGTTTAAAAGTTTTTGTCCCATTGTAAAGCTCTATTTGAAACCTTCTTAAGATCCAGTAGTTAAGATTAGTATATACAGGAGTATATTTGTAATTTGTGAGTATTTATGTTAGCTTTTATTAACATTTTATTGCACTATTAAAATATATTGGGAAGTTTATTAACATTTAAGTGTACATTTAAGTACCTTGCAAGTCATATTTATAATTTTAACAATAACCACTTCCTTCTCCATTTTCTTTTTCCGTCAGGCGGCTCCCAAGCATGGCTCTGGTGAGAACAGCAGAGACTTAGATGAAATCGGTAAATATTTTTCTTTTTTGTTTTATTTTTCTGTTTAAAATGACACCCGTTTTAATGTTTTCCTCACCAATTTTATTTCCTTAAAAGATGGCTCACCACAGCAGACCTCCCCTTTATCGGTACCTCAAGATGAGGGAGAGTCTGGTAATCAAGGTTGTTCTACCCAGGGAAAAGAGGAGTGTGATGAAATGGAGGGTGAAGAAAGTGACTGTACTGGGATGGAATCAGATCAGGATACTGTTGCCCAATCTGAAAATGCATCAGAGGCCTCCATCAACAATGAAAAATGTAGTGATGGGAGCAGTGCTGATAGTGGTGATGCTACTCGTTCTTTTAAATGTCACGCATGTCTGGAATTCTTTCCCACTCGTTCGGCACTAAGTGTGCACTACAATTCAACCTCCCATATCCAGAGGATGAGAACAGGAGTTGAGAATGAAGATGCCGCAGGCCCTCCTCTTGTTCGACCTTATGTCTCGTGCAAACCTTACCAGTGTGCAGTGTGTCGTGTCTCTTATAATCATGCCATCACGCTGGAGAGTCATTTAAAATCAGTGCTGCACCAGAGCCGGAGCAGGAGTGCTGGTAATGCTTCTGCTAACCCCACAGTGAATACAGGAGGTGGAAATGTGGGATCAGGCACAACTGGGTCTGTTGCCACTAGTAATGGTGCTGCTCCAACAAATGCAGCTGCATCTCAAATTTCCCAACCTATGACCAAAGATGAAGAACAGGTTCATGCTCAGTCAGCTCCCTCATTGCTTTCTTCCCCAGTGGCCTCTGCTCAGGCAGTGTCCGCATTTCTTACTCTTCTCACGTCGAGTCCTAATTCAGTTCCACACTCCATTGTTCCCTCGCTTTTTACTACTGGACCTGCTTCCTCCACAAGCACGACACCTACCCAGATTATTCCTCAGCCCCAAATGCTTATGCCTCTTATTTTGAATGGGCTGCAGACTCAGAGCACAGGTGCTGATTCCCCCAAACAGATTTTACAGCAACCCATGCCAGTGCTCGGTCTTAATGCAGCACAGCAGGCACTCATTGCTCAAGGACTCACCGGTTTGCAAAGTCAGTGGGCTGCTTTTAGGCTTTCTGGTACTACTCAAACAGGGAAGGCTGAAAGTACAACCGATCAGGAATTGAGTGCAAAGATTAAAACTGAAATGAAGCAGGAGCCTTGTGAATCACCTGTGTCAATGAAAACTGAAGACCAGACAGATGAAAATGATTCTGGTGGACTGGACCTGAAAGAAGACTGCAGTTACATTAAATGTGATGATAAAGATGATGATGGCATAGTGAAACTTCAGAAAGTGGAGCAGAAGGAGAGAAGCAAAGATTGTGCAGGAGAAAGTATTGAGGAAACCATGAGCAAAACCTGTCCAGCTCAAGATCTTCAATGTTCTTGTCTGTTGGGTTGTTCTAAGGCCAATCCCTGTCCGGTGCACAACCAAAAGAGCAAATCTGAGTTAGAGAAATGTCCTGCCAAGGGTATCTCCATGAACACTAACCCACGGGATAAAAGTGGCAGATTTCGTCCGAATTTGTCGATAGGGCTGCCAGAACTAACAGAGTTTCAGTCTCAGGTTCTGTGGGCTTTCCTCGAGTCCAAAAATGATCCGGCAAGTCCACAAAGGGAAGACTGCGAATCCCTTGGAAAAGAAGTAGGCCTTACAGAGGAGGAGGTGAGAAAATGGTTGATCAATGCCCGCTGTGCCAAAGACAAGCAAAAGGAAATGGATGATGGGGAAGAAAGCTTTGAAGATGAAGAGGGTGCTCTAATGATTGACGAAAGTGAATATGCACAGAGTCCTTCAGCCATGAGTAGTCATGCCATGGATCTGTCCAGCAGTGCTGAGAGACACAAGGACAAGATGTCTAGTCAAGACTTGTGTTTGACTTCTGATTCAGATAATGAAGAATTTTACACCTCTGTGGTGGTGACTGATGAGGAGAGTCAGAGTAGTTCAGTCAAAGAGGAGCCAAGCAGCCCCACCAAACAGGCCTCCCAAGTAGATCCATCGAACGAAAGGTCAAGTGGAGGTGGAAAGGTTCTCCGCTCCACCACAGTCTTCCTTTCAGATGCAGAAGAGGAAGATGATGATGATCAAACTGGAAAAAAGAAAAAGAGAAAGAGGGAAAATGATAAAGAGGAATCCGAGTGCAAAAGAGAGAAAACTGATGTGGATCTGGATGTACAATTAGAAGCACAAGCCGATCCCCCAACTCCTCTTTCTGTAACACTTGATACCCAAGGGCTTCCAGCAGGAATTCTGCATCCCTTGCCCCTTTCTCTTTCCCTCGCGCAATTTCCCACTCAGTTATTCAGTCCCTATGTTTTGTCAGTTCCTCCTTCTGTTGTCGGTGTTGGTGTTTCTGAGGCGGACCGATCCAAAGTTACAGCTTTCACAACCACCCCAACCATCAGCCAAACTCAAGGTCCTCTACATGGAGCTGCCACTGGTTCTCTCAGACAAACCACCCATATCATATCTAATGGCAGCGACTGTGACTCAGCTTTGGATCTTAGTATTGGAAAGAACCACAGCTCTGCAACCTCCACTCCCCTTTCAGTCACCAGCAAGTCCTTTATACAACAGACTGCTTTGCTTGATGGTCTTGGTTTAAGGCCAACAACAGTTGCAGATGGCAGTCTTATTGTCGTTCAAGTAAAACCTGATTCTCCCATTACAATCCCAAAAGCCAGCTCTGCTCTTGCTGCCTGTAATAACTTGGCCAGGGCTAGTGCTGTGTACATGAGAGCTGCTGAGAAAGTAAATGCTTCCTTAATGGCGAGGGAGAAAGAGAGCGAGCAAGAAAAGTCGAGAGATTCAAAACGACCCAATGTGCGAAGGTTCAGAGACATGAGACGGTCTAGGACGATCATCCAGGCTGACCAGCTCGATGTTCTTTATGGATGTTATTTTAAGGACCCAAATCCAGGAAAGCATGAATTTGAACAGATATCCGAGTGGGTGCACCTGCCCAAGAAGGTAGTCCAGATTTGGTTTCAGAATATGAGGGCCAGGGAGCGCAAAGGTGAAGTTCGTTTTATAAGTGATGGCACTTTAGCAGCTGTGGGGAAACCGCTTATAAAGTTCACTTGGCCATTAACAAAGCCGATCTTCTCAAGTACCCCAAAATCTAACTCTGGCCCATCAACTCCAGGTTGGGTCTCATCAAAATCTCAACCAGGAACTGATCCACCAAAGGTTGCACAAAAGGTTGTGGAGATCAGAGAACCATTAAAAGTATCTATTCAAGGGTTGAGTAGGCCAAAGGAGGCTGCGTCTACAGCTGCCAGCAGTACATCAGCAATCAAGACCAAAGTGGAAGGAGTAAATACTTATACAATGGTAAAAATAGCACCCAAATCTGTGGCCCCATTACTTCCTCTTCCAGTACTAACCAGTGCCTCTGCAGTTCCTCAAACTCCCCAGACTAAGGTTGAGGAACCCAGTGAAGCTGAGAGAAAAGATGAATCGGATGCACAAAGTCAAGAAAAGGTTGGACCTGGAACAACCAATCACGTGGCATCGAAACCCCCCACTACGGCAATACACAAGTCTCCTTCCATGACATCCCAGAAACCTAATGGCATAAGTTATTGGTCTTCAAAAGGGCAGATCAAGATCAACACCTTATCTCGAGAGCAGCTTGGTCTGGGCACCCCACGATCTACCATTGCCGTCACATCGCATTCTTCACCATCTTTGACGATTACCACACCAACTGCCAGTGTCGCTCAAAGCCAAAAAGAAAGTTACTTTCAGCAGCACTCGACCCCAAGAAGACCTCGTACTCACTTAAACTGCTTGCAGCTGTCCATCCTGCAATCATGCTATGAGACCTGTGCACATCCCAATTGTTTGGAATGTGAAGCCATTGGGACTGAGCTTGGCCTGCCGCTGAAAGTGGTGCAGATCTGGTTCCAGAATACACGTGCCAAGGAGAAACGCTGGAGGTTACAGCAGGAGAAAATGGTATGTCCACCTTTAAGCTGAAGTTCTAATTAACTGACAAATGGGTAACCATTATTTTCTTAAAGCACCATAATGCAATTTTTATTTAAAAGCATTACAGAAAAAAATCCATTTGTTCCATTTATAGTCCCAAAGACTCTTGTTATTGTAGATCTTGACATTGATTTAATTTTTTAAAATATTTTTTGTTCAGATTATTAATGTTGTCCAAGTAAGAAAGTTAATTTTGTTTAACGTTCTAGACGTCAGGCACAACAATTAAATGATTTCTGTATAGATTTTTAATTTTCATTAACATTATGTATATTTTTTGGTAGAAGGCCGGCACCCACAACTTTCCAGGCAGTATAAAGCAGTTTGCTATAGGAGCAGGCTGGGCATAATTACAGGTTACTGGTAGCATAATGGGGTTGGACGAGAACTTGTTTAAATCACGCCTTCCAAAAATGATGTTTTTGCAGAGAGAGGGAAAATCTATTAAGAGAAATAAGAAACCTGTTAATTAATCCTTTTGCTGGCACGGTGGCTTAGCACATTCGCCTCTCAGCGCTGGGGATTCCCGGTTCGAATCCCAATCTGGGTGGAGTTTGCATGTTCTCCCCGTGTCTGCGTGGGTTTCCTTCAGGTTTCCCGGTTTCCTCCCACATTCCAAAAACATGAAGGGAAATTGAATGATCTAAATTGCCCTGTATAGTGTGTGTATCTGTGTGTGAGTGTGTACCCAGAGATGGATTGGCGCCCTGTCCTGGGTATATCTGCCCAGCGCCCGAGACGTTTCCCCTGGATAGGCATGGGGAACCCCACCACGACCCTAGTACAGGATTAAGCGAAAGACAATGAATGAATGAATATATATAAATATATAATAAATATGCATTGTGTAAAGCAATAAGAAACTTGAAACATGCAAACTCCACACATAAAAGAATAGGCTGTGTACTGTTTTCCATTGGTCCTCAAATTCCCAAAGAACACTGGCTTTTAGATAGAACCTGGGGCCAGAACAAGTAAATGGTATTGCATTGACTGCATATTTATTCATTTATGCCAATTAATTTATGCTGTATGGTGCGTAATCCATGAATAATTTAAGCTCATTTTTAATAAGCAGTGAGAATTTCTTCAATAGTGAGTGTTATCACTCACTGAGCAGACGTTCCTCTATTTCTGAAAGCAGGCATGTATAAATAATACATTTGAAGTGGTTGTCATAGCAAACTCATATATTTAAAGCAAGAGGAGTTCGCTGACTGCGCGCTCACCTGCTTTCAATAATGCCTGTAAAACTTTTCAGACTGAAAAGTACATTTTAAATACTACAAAATGCATTAGAAACAAATTTATCACTTTTTTAGTTATGGCACAAGATGAAGAAGGATGATATCTTAGCAGTAGGTTATCAGATATGCGTGGTTCATTAATCACAGTCAAGTAGAATACTAATACCAAGTCTGTATAAAAAATAAAAAAAATAGTAATGCATTATAGGGTGGCATGGTGGCTTGATGGTTACCACATCTGCCACTTAGCGCTGGGTATCCAGGTGCAAATCCGATTTGGGTAGAGTTTCCATTTTCTCGTGTCTGCGTGGGTTTTCTCCAGGTTCTCCGGTTTCCTTCCACAGTCCAAAAACACTTAACAGGGTGTTTGGGGGTTCAGGCTCTGAATACTGTGAGGCTGCTTAGTGACAATGTACTATTATAAAAAACACTATATAAATACATAACTGATCTTGAAATGTAACCCCCGCATGCTGTTTCCCCTCTTCCCCGGAATATATATACAGCAAAATAATAAACGAAACAGATTCTTTATCTATATTTTGAGCATTTCGAGTAAACCATTATACAGAGTGACTAAAAGATGGATATGGCAGCGATCTTCTGGTCAGTAGTTCGGTACCTTAAGCCCTAAGGCCTACTGCCATATTTTAAACATTAAACCTTTTACTTTCCATGCACATTGACGTTAAGTCTTAAAACATTAGACATAAAGTGTGCAGTTAAAAATGGAGATTCTTGCTTTCGTTCCTTAACAAATTCAATTACCTTTTGGGGAAACGACATGATGACAAATTGATGTTTGCAGGTGTCTTTTACCATCTGTATTATATTGACGGTGTAAAACAAATGTAGGTTTATCTTAAATTATGTTGCCACGTTTCCGACAATTAACCTTAATACCAATACTAATTCATTAAGTGGCCTATTCAACCTTTGCTGCATTAAGCTTATTTCTGTCTTTACTGACAAGCGAAAAGGGCAAAGTCACAATAGGATGTGAAGAGTGATGCAGATTGTAAATTTAATTTATTTATTTGCCTAGACTAACAAGACTGTGGAATCTATTTAGTATGTCTTCAAAATGTAGCAATTATTACTTTAATTCCTCTTTTTCTCTTTAAGTAAAAATGTACAAAAGGACAGATGTCAAATCATGGCGTCTGAGTTATTATCTAGTTGGATGAATGAAAAGACCAATGAAAACATAAAACATGGCAATGTAAGAAACGATTATAATTTAAAACATTAAATAAATTTTAAAAAATTATTAAATGATACGGACATAACAGCCTTTTAAAAATCAAAAATCCTATCACATTCATGAAAAATATATTTCACATATTCGTCTTTATTATTAATTGGTCAGACATTTTAACTGTCATGATAAATGATCATGATTTAACAAATTGAATGAATAAAATTCAATTCAATTAATAAATTGCACAGATAGAACAGCCTTTTAAAAATGTATTCATTCATTATCTTCCTGCTAAATTCTATATGAATGTTGTGGAGGGGTTCCCCACACCCGGGGAGAATGTCTCGGGCGCTGGGCAAATACACCCAGGACAGGGTGCCAATTCAACGCTGTGCCCACATCAATGTGGGCCAATTTAGAGCAGTCAATTTACCTTAAAACCTTAGACTGTGGGAGGAAACTGGAGAACCTGAAGAAAACCCACGTGGACACGAGGAGTACATGGAAACTCCACATTAGATTGGGATTCGAACTGCTAAGCGCTAAGTCACTGTGCTGCCCCTATACATTCATAATTTCATATAAATATATATTTCATTATTTCTTTTCAGAACTTATTACTTATAACTTCCTACTATGTTGTCTAACAGATAAATTGATGTTTAAATTATATTTCAGGTGTTAAATGTCATCTCAAAACTTAAATAAAAATGTAAATAAGGAAATTAAACTTAGACAATTGCTATGTTTGCACAAATTAACTGTTATCTATTGTCATATAATTGCTTTAGACACCACTAAAGAAGAAGTGGGCATAGAAACGGATGCTTTACAAACGAGTAGTACCATGAAAATGCCTTGCAATGTTAGTAATCATTTTTAAGAGCATGTAATTATACGTTTTAGATCATTCTGAATAAATTGGGAGTTTTTTTTAAGAGCGGTAGCCCTGTCCTGGGTCCGTCTGCCCAGCACCAGACATTCTCCTCTGGATGAGCATGGGGAGCAAGCCCCACCATGACCCTAGTGCCGGATTGAGCAGAAAATATTGAATGAATGAATTATAGTTGGAATTATTATGATAAATAAGTGTAATAACATAGTATTTAAATGTATTATAAAATGTAATACTGTTCAGTTTGCCTTTAAAACAGTATTAACAGATTCAAAGATTTTCGTTTTCTCTGAGAGACAGACTGTACCAAGCCTAGAGTGCTGTCATGTTTAGTTTGTTCAGTTGTTCAAAGATGACGTCTGTCACTGGTTCAGCAAAAAAAAAAAAAAAAAATCTGGTTATTTGGTATTACAGAGGATACCCTTTTTACCTTTATATTGCACATTTCAGTATCTGTTTTTTGGTGATGTTATTAAAGTAATCAATGTATACAGGCCAGAATTAAACAAAAAAAACCCCATTTTGTTCTGCATTCTATATCCTGTGTTCCTTTTTTTTTATTTATATACCTCAATAGTAATTAACTAAAAGGCATCTGATGTTAATTGCAGCACAATTGAGCTCTATGTAATAAAGTAGCTGCATATGCCTCTCTAGCTGAACAACATGTTTTAGTGCATGTGTCTGTCTGTGGGAGCCGAAACCTGTTTACACACTTGTTGGGACCCAAAGCTGGTTCCAATAATGTAAATAATTCAGTTTTTAGGTAAAATCATGTTACAATTACTTAATGGATAAGATAAGGTTATGGTTGAAGTTATTGAAATTAATATGTAAAGTCCCTACAATGCATAAATGCAAGTGTGTGTGAGCGCGCACATAGCATTAATGATTCATATTAGAGGGGCATCTAATGCCTGCTTACGCCAGTGTGTGTGTGATGTGTAAATTAGCTGTGTATTTTTAAATAAAGCCATTTTTCAGATTGAAATTATGCATAAACTTGTCATTAAATCGAGACCACTATTATTTCTCCACTATTTTGCACAAACACTGCTTTGAGACTAATTTGGGTTTCAGTTTATCAACAGGATGTTTTGCGTTCTAATTAGTCGTTTACTCATGTTTCTGAATGACTCTCATGTTAATTTGAATTGTGGTCTATGTAATCTTTAAAATCATGACCGTTTATTTGGACAGTTTCATTTAAATGTATAATATCCAATTTTAAACTTGCAAATTGCTTTGCTAACATTCATAATCACACTTTTGTGTTTAAGCTTCTTATTTGGTGTAACTTTTAGTCCTATTATCTGCATTAATTATATTATGCATTAACAGGCTACTTAGCTGCTGGTCCAAGACCTCATCCTATCCCGACTTGACTATTGTAATTCTTTGCTTGCTGGTCTCCCAGCTTCCACAATCAGGCCTCTACAGTTGGTTCAAAACTCTGCAGCCCCACTTGTGTTCAACCAGCCCAAGAGAACTCATGTTGTTCCACTACTCCTCTTCCTCCATTGGCTCCCTGTAGCTGCTCACATTCAGTACAAGGCACTGACTCCAACCTACAGGACAATCTCTGGATCTGCCCCCTTTTAACTTCAATCCATCTTTCCTAAATACACTACAGCTTATTCACTGCACTACACGATGAATGTCACCTAGTAATTCAACCTCACCATGGTGCTAATTCTTACGGAAGCCAGATTATATAATGATCAGGTTTGAGAATAATACAGTGTAGCTGGTTTCCCCAACAACTACTTGGTGGTGTTCTCTCATCTGTAAGTCAGGAATGCACCACATGCAGATCACATTGTAAGAAAGGATATCTTAAGTAATGTGGAACTTGAAAGAAGATTCATTTTTATCTTGAACCAAGCGGATTTAATAAAGGACATTGTTGTTTAAATCCCACAACTACACTACCCAGATAGCATATGCATGTGGGCCACATCTGGTTAAGCTAAAGGTAGTCCACATTCTGAAACATGCATCTGGTAAAGGTATGGCAGTGCTCCCTCGCATGTGACACATCTGGCTGACACATGACACATGACCCCAATCGGGTTCATTTGCAGACCACACCTTGCACCCGGGGAATGGGGCACTTGGGCAGAATGAACAGATGCCAGATCTTGGACAGATAATTTTGCCATCTGGGGACCAACTAGGCGGCACGGTGGCTTAGTGGTTAGCACATTCGCCTCTTTGCGCTGGGAATTCCCAGTTCGAATCCCAATCTGGGTGCAGTTTCCATGTTCTCCCACTGTTTGCGTGGGTTTCCTCTGGGTTCTCCGGTTTCCTCCCACAGTCCAAAAACATGGATTCAAGGTAAAATAGAATGGTCTAAATTGCCCAGTATAGTGTGTGTATGTGTGTGTGGCTGTGTGAGTGAGTGTGTATCCAGCGATGGATTGGCACTCTGTCCTGGGTGTATCTGCCCAGCGCTCGGACTTTCTCCCCTGGATGGGGAACCAATCCCTCCCCTCCCCCCCCGCCCCCCGCGACCCTTATAAAAGG
>JAOUQT010320173.1:0-14227 GCA_025769995.1 Xyliphius kryptos | reverse complement strand
CAGAGATGCAGATGTGTTCTTTGCAGCATGAGACGGTGCATTATCATGCATGAAAATGATCTTGCTGCAAAATGCACAATTCTTCTGTGCTGTTTGAGAGTGCTGTTTGAGAGACTCCACATACATTAAGGAGGTCATCTTTAACCCTTCAGGGATCCTAAAGGGGCCGACAATCTCTCTCCCCATGATTCCAGCCCAAAACATTAATCAACCCCCTCCTTTTTGTTGTCCATCAACCAGCCATCAACCAGTCAGACTTCATGTATTGTTTGGCCCACTGGAGACCTTTCTGCTTGTGTGCAGTGGATAGAGAAGGTCAACAGGATGGCTTATGCACAGCAGCAAACCTCTGAAGGACCCTACATCTTGTTCAGTGGACATTGGAGGCACCAGCAGCTTGTTGATTTTCAGCAGCGAACACATTCTTTTTCTTTTTCATTTTGGCTGAAAATGTAGGCTGCTTAATAATGTGGGACAGCCTTCTGAAGTACAGTAGTCTTGCCTTTAATTGGACACACCTGCCAAACTAATTAGCACAGGTGTCAGCAATTGCTTTCAGTGATATAAAGAGCCCTGACACACATCACCATCAATGAGTTTAACTAACAAACCAAAAAATCTTACCTATTTTCTACTAAACACTTTTTGCAAAATAATTCGGAACACAGTGTATATATAAAGGTCTAATCCCCTGACCATATGTTACGCATGAAGAAGCCCCACACCCTCTTTCCCTGACGGAGCCCCTACAGTATGCTTAACAATATGCTGACTACATGAATACTTACGGTTTTTATGGTGGCAAGACAGAAATAGGACTGGCAATGTTTTACTGGGCCAGGGCTATGCGGTATATGCTTCTTTGCGGGTTGTCTAGTGTGCTTTATTTGGGACTTGCTTGCATTTCAAACTTCTGCTATTCTTAGGCATGTATTGGGAATTGCAGATTTTGTGGAATTTACATTCCCACTTGATAATAAAAAAAAAATAAGATAAAAGATAAAAAAAAAAGTTATTTAATTCAGAAATCTTAGACAATACTGCCAAGCTACAGGAAATTGTAGTGAAAGTAATAGCTTTGTTACACATAACAGCGCTACAGACCCTCACTGCATATACAGAAGCTGATCCTTTCACCTTGCTTTCTTTTCCCTTGTTCTGCATTTCGCCTTTTTAAATACCTGCACACAAACCATTAGCGGGTCCTATCACAGGTGATTTCATTGCCTCGTTTACCTCCTCAGCTCTGCCTCTCATTCATACCATGGCGTCTTGTCACGTACTGCTCCCCACAGGAGGCAATTCAACCTTTAGCAGTTAAAACCAGAACTAAAAGTATTGTACAGATGTTTAAAGTAGTTACGTTTAGTGGGTATTGCTCTTAAAGCAGCTCAGTTTCGACTTCTTGATACTGATGAAGACATTTGGTTTTAGGTTCTGTTGGAGCCTTGAACCGTGTAATATGCGAAAGGCTGTGCTGTAGGTAAGTGTCGCTGAACTGCCCTGCCGTTTAGGTGAGCTCTTTGGGGATGACTAATCTCTGACTTGTCATCCGTCAATAACGTGGTGCCAGGGTCGCCATGGAAACGAACGCTGTAGTGATGTCATGCTCCATCACGACTGTCAGGTTGGAGATGAAATGTGAGAGCTGAGATGCAGGATGTGTGGCTATTTATACAGATAGAAAAACAAGCCAGCCCCTTTTCATTCTCCTTAATTCTCCCCCCGTTTCTCTCGCTTCACCTTCTCAACTTGCTCTACCGCTTCCCCTGCACTCAGCACTGACCTCTTGAAGGTCGTCTGCTGCCATCCTAATTAAAAGAAAACCCTCAGCTCTGTTTAGACCCAGCCATCATCACTGTACCATTTATTTTTACACTGATGAAGTAAGGGTTATCTCTGGGCATTCAAGGTCGCCTTACGCCCCACTTTATCGGCGTGGGTACGATGTCTCTAGCACCTCAGAGGACAGTTCCATATTATATCCAGCATATAATCTTCCCTTGTGATTTTAATAAGAGATCAGGGTCCCGCAGAGCTAAAATAGAGACTACATCACATTTAAACTTTATTCTGTGGATAAAGAAGGCTGTTTTATACTGCCCGAGTGGGTATTGTACTTTCTAAGTCATAAATCCTGTGTTGAACCAACAAGGCCGGTGAAGAGGCTTTACACGGTCCAGCATCACCCAAAGATGGCAGTGTAACTCCATCCTCTTCACTCACTCACTCACTGACTATGTCTCTACCTCTCTCCATCATTGCTGTTTCACTTCTCTCATTGTCTAAACATTCTCGTTAAACCCAACCAAAAATAATAATTTCTAAAAAACAAAAATACTCACTGGCCGTTTGTTGTGAGCACTTTACCTTGGTGGTGGTCCAGGACAGGAGCTTCTTGCTGCTAGTATTTTTCCATTACACACCACATGATCCAGGGCTAATTTAGATTGGTGTAGGCTTTGGGATGTTTACATTCTAACACACAAGGACCAAAGGTGAGCCATGATCTTAGACAGTGGAATTGGACACACCTCCTTCTTGATCAATTTTTCACTTACCGTAAAGATGGACTTTGTAGTTTTACTATTGGCTGTAGATTATAATAGGCTGTTGTACGTCTGTTTTCTTTTATTTGTTAGTTCCATGTTCTATGTTCTCTATTGGTCAGGACCATCACAGAACAGGTATCTTTTGGGCAGTGTATTGTTTATCGTCAGTTCTGCAGTGACGCTGGTGTAGTAAAGGGTCTTTGGTGTAGCAGTGCTGCTGTGGTTTCTTTTAAACACTGCAGTGATTTTGCTGGAATAGGACTAAAGCACCGACCAAATAATACCTGCTCTGTGGTCCGCATCATTAGAGTTAAAGGGACTAACACAGTATGTACCATCTTTACAGTAAGTGGAACTGATAACATGGACAATGAGTGGAGCAAAAATGAGGCATCTCCAAACTATTGTCTGATACTGTGTATATATAGCATTTTTAGATTTGACATGCTTTATCACACTTACTAGTAGTAAATGTGTTTGTTTTAAACATGAATAGCTGACCTAGCATTAATTTAGCTTTTTATTTGCTTAGCATTTGAGTTTTAAAGCATAAACTGCTAATGCAGATAGCGTACAGACATGGGCCCCTTCTGACTGTGATATGGCACTGCTGATCCAAACTGCCTGTGAGCTTAAGGTGACCCTTATATAAAACAATTCATATATCCAAAAACCACGTGACAGGTCCAGATTTGGCAGACATATGATACTGCTGTCTACATGTGAGCCCTAAGTGGACAACATATAGTTTGATTCTCCTATATGTCTTGGATATAAAGTGGATATGACAAGGCATCTGTATATGCCTACATACCAATACCAATATAAAAACTCATATGGTCCGAATATTCCAAAACACTTCTGGTTCACATCTTGTAAAGATTTGGAAGGGCTTCCTACTTTTAGTGACCTGTGGCCCCCCAATCTGTTGTGTACATGGCCCACATTTGCGAACAGAAGCAATCTCCAAGAAAGCTGAAAGGTTGAGTCGAGGCTTGCACAACCGTTGGAGAACATGCTTGTGGACTCGCAGGTGACATTGTGTGTGCTCATCCACGCCCAGGTTTCGGCATCAATGTAACAGGGGTCATGGGGTAAACATGAAATTTCCAACCAGATTGGGATTTGAATATGTGCCCTAACGAAGTGCTAACCACTAGGGTTGGACCACAAGGTTATGGCAGCTAAGTGGTTACTGTGTTGGGCTATCAATAAACAACATATAATGTATTTACCTGCACTAATAAGTAGAAATTGCAGCATTCCCCGCCCTGTCCTGGGTCTCAGGATTAAGTGGAAGATAATGAATGTGTCACGTCCAGGTGATGCCACGGTCAAAAAGGACACAGTCCCAGGCTGTAGATGGTGGAAAAATTGTCTTTTATTGCAGAGAGAGACACCGGGTGGAAACAGACAACACGCAACACAACCAAACGTAACAATAATTAATGTTCCAACATCACACAAAGGGAAGTGCAGGGTATAAATACACATACAAGGGGATTAACATGACGACATGACTAATAAGTCCCACACCCGCAAACTCCAGCAAGGGGGTGCCGAACCAAACAAACGGATATTACCGGCAATGCCCCCAGAGACCAGAAGGGGGTGTAGTCTGACAGAATGAATGCAGCATTCACCTAATTAGAGATACATTATATCACAAAAGTGAGTACACTCATCATGTTTCAGCAGATATATGAAATATATATTTTCAGGACAACACTGACAAACTGACACGTTGACGCAATGAAAAGTAGTCTGTGTGCAACTATTATAATAGTGTAAATGTATTTTTCCCTGTCATCTTAGAGCTGCCCTGCGACCCAGTTTCCGGAGGGAGGGGATCATGCTCTGCTCCAGTAATTCACCATACATGTTGGAGTTTATGTGTCCCTCAATAAAATGTAAATCATGCAGCTGCAGACCATGGCATTCCCACCACCATGTTTGACTGTAGGTATAACACACTTATCTTTGTACTCCTCAAACTGATTGCCACCACACATGCTTGAGACCATCTGAACCAAACTAATTAATCTTAGTCTCATCAGACCATAGGACATGGTTCCAGTATTCCATGTCCTTTGTTGACATGTCTTTAGCAGCTTGCCTGCGGGCTTTCTTGTTTACAGACTTCAGAAGAGTCTTCCTTCTGGGATGACAGCCATGCAGACCAATTTGATGTAGTGTGCAGCATATGGTCTGACCACTGACAGGCTGAGTCCCCACCTCTTCAATCTCTGCAGCAATGCTAATAACACTCCCGCGCCTAGATTTCAAAAATTGCATTTGGATATGATGCTGAGCACGTGTACTCAGCTTCTTGGGATGACCAACACAAGGTCTGTTCTGGGTGGATCTTGACCACTGTGCTGCAATTCATTTTCAGGATGTTGGCAATCATCTTGTAGCTCTGGCCATCTTCTCGAAGCACAACAATTCATCTTTTAAGATCCCCAGAGAGTACATTGCCATGAGGTGCCATGTTGGAACTTTCAGTGACAAGTATGAGAGAGTGTTAGAGCTGTAGTACAAAATTAAAGACACCTGCTCCCTATGCCACCTAAAACATAGTACAAATAACAAGTCACATTTGGACAAAAAAATTGGACATTTAGGGGTGTAGTCACTTTGTAGTGTACTCACTTGTTGCCGGTGGTGTAGATATCAATGGCTGTATACTGAGTTATTTTGAGGGAGGAATAAATTTCCACTGTTATAAAAGCTGCACACAGACTACTTTTCATTGTGTAAAAGTGTCATTTTGTCAGTGTTGTCCCATAAACAATATACTTCTATATGCTCTTAACCAGAATATTATAGAACCCTGCTGGTTTTAGTGGGTGTGGTCTCAGTGATATTAAGGTGCAATGCCACACTTCAAGCTGTAGCTGAACTTTGAATTTACATTGTGATTTACATTGTGCTTTGTTGGATACTGAGCACATGGCACGTGTTTCTCACCTGATTAGTTCTTTTCTACTCAGTTCATTCGTTTGTGTCTGGTCTTTTTTCTCCTGAATTCATTTTATTTCCCAATGGCTCAGTTCCTGGTTAAGCTCAAATTCAAGCAGCACATCTTCCACGACTTTGGCACAGTTGTTATCAGGATATGCTGATTTTTTTTATAAGACACTTGGACTGCAGGAAGCAGAGGTGGACGTGTGCCCCGAACAATGAGATGCTCGTTGGCAAGATGTCGAGCATTTTGTTTCATGGACGATAAACAATCAAGCAGCCATGTCAGTCACGGCTCTGCTGTTTTCAGTGGTGAGTGAAAGAACATCCAGTCAGAATTTTGTAAAATGAACAAACACAAACTAGTCAAACAATTTGGGATGTGAAGATTTGGGATATAAAGCTTCTAACATTGTGCATTAAATCTGAAATGGAGGTTATCATTTAGCAGGTTATTAAGAAATTAATAACTTCATACAAATCTTCAAATGCCATTAGGTCCAAAATATTCTCTCATCTTTTCTAATTTGTTTTCCAGTTAATTCTCTAGTAAGATAACAGGGGTCTCCCATGCACTTCCAACTTCGGGTCCTGGGTAGATACACCTAAGACAGGGTGTCAATCCACTTACTCATATAGACACACGCATTATGTAGGGGCAATTTAGCAATGCAAAATCACATTGATTCTATGTTTTAGGATGTTAGATGAAACCATAAAAAACAGAGAAAATCCACTCTTATCTTTAAGTTCCTGTCTTAATGCCAACCCAAGAGTGGCAGGTCTGAGCACTTCAGCAGTTGGCATGCCCTTTGTGTCTTCTGCTCTAACATGCATCTTCTGGAACCTCTCCTTGCTCTGCCCACTCTGCTTTCATTTTCAGGAAAGTCATAAGGAGGGCCATGTATCTCCGCTGGAGAACATGCTCGCAAAGCCCTCAGGTGTTGTCATTGGCCGCATGCGTCCCCATCAATCCCGGGTTTTGTAATCAAATGTAACAAGGTAGTACTGAATCAGGACCAAATTCAGGATTTCACACACTTACTCACAAAGATTCACACATTATTATAGGGGCAATTTAACCCACACAGATATAGATATTGACATTCAAACCTGGATCCCCAGCGCTGATAGACGGACGCTCTAACCACAGCACCACCATGCAGCTCTGAAATGGAATAGTAGAATGTAGCAAAAGAAAAGGATGTGATTCCCGAATGCACAAAAATAAAGCTTTTAGGTTTTACAGTTGCTCAAGTTCAAAAAGTCTGCATTATAGATGGGTGGCTCAGTGACCCATCAGTTAGCACTCTTGCCTTACAGCTAAAATGTTGTTGCTCCGACTCCTGGATTGTGTAGATGAGGTCCATCTGTGTAAAGCTGCTCTTTGTTTATGTTCTCCTCATGTCTGCATGAATTTTCATCCGAAGGCTACAGTTTTCTCCCACAGTCCAACATGCTAGCAGACAAACTGGTGATTTGAAATTGCCCCAGGTGTGAATGTGTACATGGCTGTGTCTGCTCAGTTATAAACCGGTATTCTGTTTGTGGTATTTGCCCAGTGTGTGCTGAGATACATGCTTCCCTGTTTGGGATTTGTGGAAAACATATGATCATATGTTTGCGTTAATACAGGGTAAAGAGAACAGCCACAATTTCATTAACAAACTCTGAAGGCAGTCATTACACTCCCATGGAAATCAAATGTTGCAGGCATCTTACTAACCTCACCCCACCACACAAATGTTCTGGGTTTGGTATGTCAATTATTTACCTGCTGAAGGTTGCTGCAATGAACACTGTGCATTTTATATAAACCAAGGTAAGATGTACAGCGTGGATTGAGTTTGCAGTGTGAGGTGTGAAAAGAGACACAGTATGACAATAAAATTAGCATGTTGATTCCAGTTCCAGCATGTGATCAGTATGGTTAATCAAATCTTTAAGGAAAGCATATTCCTGAGCCGAAATCCAGTTGCCAACTTTAGACAGACACTAAGACTTGGTTCTTACAAGTTTTTTTCCTCAAAAACTAACAACACCAGGTCTTTTTCTTTCCCGCTGTCACTGGCTGCGGGAAAGAATAAATAAGTGTAGATCAACCTGTTGCTTCAACCAATCAGATTTTGAATCCTCGATACCAGAGACTTCTAAAAGCCTTACGCTATGTCAGCATATTCATGTACTTTCCATAAATATACATTTTTAGCTAATTAAAAGTCATTACACAACAACTTGACGATCAGCATTTCCTTCAATGACAACAGATAAAGAAGTCTTCATGGATCTAATTAAACTTTATAAAGAAAATCTACAAATGGGTTTCGTGTTCAAATAATCAGGATTTAATTTTAAATTTTTGCTGTCTGCACTTGATTACTATCACATTTGACATACTTTCTCTTTAGGAATCTGTAAAGGATTATTTACTTTTTATGATCACCAATAAGTTACTCAATGGGTTTTCATTTAACCTCTTGATGTAGGGTGTGTCATTGTGTCTTTGGTGTCATGATGTTATTCACAGGTGCATTTTGTTCGTCCAATTCAAAAAGCCAATCCGTGTTTCACTTGCCAGAATTTAGTGGATTGCTATGTCAATGGTGCAGTGTGACCAATTACTCGTAAATTAATGTTTGCATAAACAAAGCCAAGTGGCTAGAAAATTTATAATCTAGAACTAGAACAGCTTAAGTAAGAAGAAAGAGTTTACAAAATACCAAGTCAGGAAGGGTCTATAGAAAGTCAGCATTTAGGCACTATACTTTATAAAGATTGTGGAATTGGTAAAGTGAGGAGAAATAATTTCACCATATTTCACCATAAGGAACTAAGGATTGGATGTGTATTATCAGCCTCATAACAAACGCAAAACCTTTAACAAAACGCAAAACAAAACGTTTATTCCATCTCTGTTTTATTTGTTGGGTTTCTGCTCTGTAAATCTTCATCTGTATGTCTCTGTTCTCTTTGCTCTTTGTCTGAAAGGACGGTCAATACCACATCTATCATCCCTTGCCCTTCTGCCTCGGTTTCTCCATCTCTCTATCCGTCTCTCTTTACCTCTCTATTTCTCAATCTGGGAAACCATCCCTCTCCAGCTATCTAACTTTTTCTCGCTGGCCCTATATTGTTTATTTCTTTACCTTCACGTACCATTTCAATAACAAGCATTGTCATATTTTCTTGTCTTGTTTGTTTTTCTTGTTGTTTTTCCAGCTGAATCATATTTTTGCTTTCCAGAGGCTAAAATCTTTCCATCCTGGTTACAGACCTGTTGTGCTGGCGCTCTTCTGTTTATAGCTGAATGGTTCATGGACGTGGACCGCATTGTAACATGCCTGTGCCTCCCTACTGAATACACAACCAATGCTGAGAAGGTCTGCTTTTATATATCTTGAAGGATAAATGACTTATACGAAGCATCCATACATTATTTAGCTGGCAGCCTCCAATGGGGCCGCATGACTTTGTGGACTCTGGTTGTTTTGATGTATCTGTGATTTTGCTTTTAGACCTGTACTTGTCTTGTATGTACCCACTTAACCCGGTTTGTGCTCTGGTTTGTGTCACTCTTTAGCCTCAGGTGTAGATGTTTTTTTTCATCATTTGTTATGGAGGTATGGAGTGATTCTCACAGGTCAAAGTGGCGGTGCACATCATCATCTGGGTTTTACCAGCATCTGAAGAGATGGTACATTGCTCTTTCACCAGAGAATCTTTATCTCCTTATCTTTTACTTAATTCTCGACTTGGGTCGTGGGGGTTTCTCATTCCAATCAAGGGAAGAACGTTTTAGCCGCTAAGCAAATACATCCAGGCGCTGAGAGGCAGAAGTGCTAACCACTTGTTCAAGTTCAAGTACAACAGTGTGTGGAAAGAAGCTTTACAGAGTTCAAAGCCTAAACCTTTAAAGAGCAAGCCAAAATTACAACAACAAGAAAAAACTCCCAGTTATTCTGTTATTAAAGAAACATTGGGGGGACTAAGGCTCAGTCGGGGACTCATACTCCTAGAACGGCTGGGCAGCATCATAGTGTAGGACAGCCATGAACAGATTGTGTAGCAATCAGTCCATATTTATCCATATGTGTCCATATTTAACAATAGGAAAAAAATATATAAACTATATAAGTCCAGTGAGTCCATCACCCAGAACTGCAACGCAGTCAGTCCAACGGAAGTCCAGGTTCCATTCCATGATCGTCATTTCCGCAGTGCTCCGGCAATGCCATAAACAATGAGATGGGAACCTTCAAGACGACACCTCAGAAAAACAGACGAGAAACACAGTTAAAGCTTATAAAGCACTGTAATTATTTAATGGAGTATGATTGCCACACAGTGCAGCATGTGAGGCATAACCGACAAGAGCAGCAGAACTATTATTTCTCGGAGCTAAAAGTAAACCAGCACCTTAAAAACAGAGTTTATATTGCAGTTTATATAACTGAATAAGTTGACTCAGATACTGTGAAACCTGATTGAGTAGAAATTTATTTTATGTTATTAATAACATTTTATAATCAATGCCAAATTTAACTTATAGCCAGTTCAAATTTGATAACACAGGGCTGATATGATCAAACTTTCTGCTTCTAGTTAGGTTCCCCACTTTTTAGGAACTAAGCAGATACACCCAGGACAGGGCAACAATCCATTGTTGGGTGCATACACACACACACACACTCACACACACAAACACACACACAAAAAGTGTTGGCTTTTAAATTTATAATTTATTATCGCCTATGTCACGAGCATTTTTACAGGCACATTTCATTGAAGTCACTCACTATTTTGCTTTTTTGATGATTTGATAACCTTTTATAATTGTGTCTCTATTAAAGGGAAGCAAAGCAGTGGTGCGGGATCGGACATGTTTGGTCAGACATCCTCTTTGCTGTTGATGTGCAGGTCGTAACATGCCTTACACTCTTACCCTCTACTCTACCGCACGTCAAACGCTATACACCAAGCGCCTCACATTTTCTTCTCCACACTTCCTATGCGGCAGTTGTAGGGTGACCACCTGTCCCGCTTTACGTTGCACTGTACAGCAATTTTACCCTTTGTCCCGCGTCACGCAAATTGAGCATTCTGTCCCGCTTTTTCATTCCACCCTACCTAAAAACACCGTGGATATGTTTACGCTTGATTTTTGTCCAATAGTTCAGAAGACAGCAATACAAGCGGTAGTCGATAGGCTGAGTCGTATGTCAATCAAGCTGTTGACACGTGCAGAAACGCCTCCTCAACAATCTCAAATTTGAGAGCGCGCTGTTCGGTCAGACTAGGCAGCCATGGCTGGTTTGGCCACGAAAAAGAGAAGATGCGTTTTCAGTAGCGGATGGACAGCAACATACTCTTGGTTAAGACCGGTGGATGGCGAAGCAGATAGAGCTTTTTGCATTTTATGTAAAAGCAGTTTTTCTGTCGGGCATGGCGGAGAATATGATGTGAAGCGACACGGTGCATGTGAGTCTCACAGAAAAAGAGCACAACAACAAGAAACATGCAAATCCATGCAATCATTTTTCATTAAACCAAATGACCCCCAGCTTGATAAAATTTCTGCAGCAGAAGTGACGAGCATTTATCATGCTGTACAACATGCTCATTCATATCGCTCTACCGACTGCAACAACAAATTAGCCCCAGTCATTTTTCCAGACTCTGAGATAGCTAAGAAAATTTCATGTGGCCGCACCAAAGCAGCATCCATCGTAACCGATGTTCTTGCTCCAGTCTCAGTGGAAAAATGTTTACTAGAATTGACATCGCCTGTGCTTGCAGGTGGAACGCACACACCGTTTTTTTCAGTGGCGTCAGATTCTTCCAACCACGGCAGCACCAAGCTTTTCCCACTGGCAGTAAGATACTGGACCCCAGGGCTTGGGTTAAGGAACAGGGTTCTTGATTTTTATGAGGATAGTTCAGAGACGTCAGAATCAATTCACCGCCAGATAACAAATAAACTTAAAGAGAATGGACTACGACTGGAGATGATCTCTGCGTACACTGCTGATAATGCTAGTGTGAATTATGGAAAGTACAATTCTGTTTATCAAAAGCTGAAGGCAGATAATGCTAGCATTATTAAGGCTAACTGTATGGCACATATTGTGCATAATTGTGCAAAATATGCTGGAGACAGACTGGACATAGACATTGAATGTACAACTAACAAGATTTACAGTCACTTCTCATCATCTGCGAAGCGCACTGAAGAACTGAAATCATTGTTTGAATTTGTGGATCAAGACTATCATGCTGTACTGAGGTATGTACCTACAAGATGGCTAAGTATATGGCCTGCTGTCTCAAGGCTTCATGTGAGCTGGCCTGCAGTTAAGGCCTACTTTCTGTCACTAGGAGAGGAACATTGTCCAAAGGTGCTATGGAAGCTATTTAAAAAGGATCAACACAGTGATGGTCAACCTCTTGAGTTACAGACCTATCTGTCCTTCTTCCATAATGTTCTCAAGATATTCTATGATGTTATTTTGCTGTTGGAGGGAGACAGTATGACTGTCTGTGAGTTATATGACATTCTCTCCACACTTCGGACAAAGCTCCGGCAGCGACAGGCAGATTCTTTTTTTGGAGTTGAGACCAGTTCACTTCTCCAACAGTTTCCAGACTGCAAAGCAACAGCAATCAAGCTGGATTTCTCTAATTTCTACAGGTCTTCACTAAGCTACCTTGAAAAATGGTATGACTTCTCAGACAGCAACTTTCACAAGCATGTGGCAGTGTTAGGACTTAAGAGTGAATTCACATTCTCCCACCTCTGTGATGTGGTGGAGATCCTCCAGATGAGGGATAAACTAAACATGGATGAACTCTATGAAGAGTACTGTGTGACTTTGCCACGCCAGCAGGAGGTTATAAAGATAACAGTCCCTGTTGTGGAGAAGTGGTCAACATTGCTCCAAGCCACAAACACACCAAATTTGACTGTACTTGGATCCTTTCTCTTTAGCATCCCTGTGACAAATGCACACGTGGAAAGAGTTTTTTCTCTAATGACTGCAGCATGGACTGACCAACGAAACCGGTGCTCTGTGGATCTTATCAAGAGTGAGATTCAAGTCAAGAACAACTTTGGATATAGCTGCATGGAGTTCTACAGCTATGCATTGAAAGAGAAAACCCTACTGGAAGCAGTACGGTCAGACAAAAAGTATAAATTCAAGAAGAACAATTAAGGTAAGATGAACATTCTTTGTGTAAAAAATTGAATATATATTTGTGGTCATCTTGCTACACTAGGTTTTAATATTTGGTTGGCTTGCTGCTACCCATGTGTTTCAGAAAGGTGATATCCATGGTGCTGGGAATGGAATGGATGTTGTTGGCTATTTTTTGGGTCAGGTAGTGTCTTAATCTTTTGGTCGGTGGGCTTGAAAGGCAAGAATAAATGTTTCTTAGTAAATTAGATCGACATTATATCTTTTAGTTTAAAGTTATTACGTCTGTCCCACATTGTCCCACTTAAACTTGGAATTTGTCCCACATTTTGTCTGCCTGGAGGTGGTCACCCTATTTGTAAGTCGTTTTGGATAAAAGCATCTGCTAAATCACTAAATGTAAATGTTGGTTATGCCAATTTCATTTGTTTGATAATGCTGTGATGCTGGCTTTAAACACATCATTCATTTAACCATTTTAAATAAGAAAACATTGACTATCTTTGTGGGCGGCACATTCGCCTCTCAGCAATCTGGGTGGAGTTTCCTTGTTCTCCCCGTGTCTGCGTGAGTTTCCTCCAGGTTTTCCGGTTTCCTCCCACATTTCAAAAACATGTAGGTAAATTGAATGCTCTAAATTGCCCTGTATAGTGTGTATGTGTGAGTGAGTGTGTATCCAGCGATGGATTGGCGCACTGTCCTGGGTGTATCTGCCCAGCGCCTGAGACATTCTCCCCTGGATGGGCATGGGGACACCCCCCCTTCCCCACGCAACCCTCATAAAGGAAAAAGGACTTACTAACTATCTTAAGGTTCAGGGTCCAACTCCAGAGATTTTATGTTTCTGTGTCCACTATGTGCATTCAAACATAAAAAAAAAATTCTGAACTGAAAATGAATAGAGGACTGTTATCAACATGTTAGTGGCTAAAAACCAACCTCTAAAGAAATTTAAGCAGTCACAAGGTTCAAGTTCAAGGTATTTATTTCTATACTGTATGTACAATATCATTCTGTTTCAAAACTTCTTCACAGTGTCCTAAGATAAAAAGTAGGGACAGTGGTAGGCAAGTGTTTAAGGAACTAGCATTGCAAACTGAAGGTCTCTGGTTCAATTCCTGGTCCTAAGTACAAGCACTTGGTAAAGTGCACTTGAGCAAGGCACCTAACCCCAGTTGCTCCCCGGGTGCCGTATACAAGGCTGTCCACTGCTCCAAGAACATGTGCTCACTTCACTCAGTGTGTATATATACACTCCTGATCAAAATCTTAAGGTCAGTTCACAAACTGCTACAATTTGGATCTTAAGAAGGTTTAAGTAGAGCTTTACAACGTTTAGAGAAGAAATTTAAAATTTAAGACCATAGACTTTAAATATGTCCACATATTTTGCACATGAGTGATTCATTTAAAGTGATGCGTGATGAGTGAGTGAGTGATGAGTGATTCATTTTGCCTACTGTGCTTACACACAGAGGAATTTGTCCTCCACATTTAACCCATCCGTGCAGTGAAACA
>JAOUQT010320167.1:0-14229 GCA_025769995.1 Xyliphius kryptos | reverse complement strand
GTTCAGAAGCCTGCATCTCTGATGGTATGGGGTTGCATTAGTGCATGTGGCATTGGCAGCTTACACATCTGGAAGGACACCATCAATGCTGAATGGTATATCCAGGTTCTAGACAAAGTCCAGACAAGACAAAGTCTCTTTCAGGGAAGACCTTGCATTTTCCAACATGACAATGCCAATCACATACTGCATCAATTACAGCATCAGGGCTGTGTAGAAGTGTCCGGATACTGAACTGGCCAGCCTGCAGTCCAGATAAAAAACATTTGGCGCATTATAAAATGGAATATGACAGTTAAACAACTAGAATCCTACATTAGATAAGAATGGATTAACATTCCTATCCTTCAACTTGAGCAACTTGTCGCCTAAGTCCCCAGACGATGTTGTCACAAAATTTTAAATTTTAACACCTTTCTTGGTTTAATCATTTGATGTGTCATCTATGTTCTATTCTGAATATGAAAATATGAATTTTGAAACTTCCACAACAATGCATTCCATTTTTATTTGTACTTTTTTTGGAATTGAGTTTGTATTATTTATTATTGATTTTCATAATTATTATTACTATTATTATTATTATTATAGTTGTTTTATAGCTGCTGCTGTTGTTAGTAGCATTATAAGTGTTTTAATATACTGTAAATTGTTGCAGGCTGTTCATTCTTCTATTTATATTACTAGTGTGGTAATAACTATTTAATCTGACCTTAGTAAAAACATATGAATAAAAAGTAAACCACCCAACAAGACTGATTTTCCACACATTTAGTCCAGCTACATTATTCAAATTCTTGTAAAGATCAGAAATATGATGGCACTAAATGATGCAGAAAAACCTGTCCATGCTTTTGTTACCTCTAGGTTGGTTTACTGTAAGGCTCTTTTATCTGGTTGTTTTAGTAGCTGCATGAGTCTGGTTTCTCTCAAGATTTATTCGTTACTCACTCATTGAGATTTTCGTTTCCACTGTTATGTTTTCTGTAAAGTTGCTTTGGGAAAATGTCCATTGTTAAAAGTGCTTTATAAATAAAACTGTATTTATTGAATTAAATTGAATAAGTCCAGAATGCAGCACCCAGAATCCGTAGTATAACCAGGAAATGTGATCATATCATCCCTGTCTTATCCACACTGCACTGGCTACCGTCAAATTTCGCATTGACTATAAAACTCTTTTGCTTGCCTACAAAGCAGCTAACAGTCTCGTGCCACAGTACCTTATTTAACTATTTAACTTCTAGTTTCTTATGATCCACCACGCCCACATCAATCAAAAGGTGCAGGCTATTTGTTGATACCTCGTATTACAAGGGGTTCATCAGGGGGCAGATCATTTTCTTATAGAGCCCCACATCTATGGAATAGTCTTCCAGTTAGTGTTCGGGACTCAGACACAATCTCAGTCTTCAAGTCTAGGCTGAACACTTATTTATTTAGTCAAGCATATTCATTGTTAAAAGTGCTTTATAAATAAAATTGAATTAAATAAAATGTAATAGCTACAAATGGCATCACTCTTAAACTAAAAGGAGCACTCAAACTTCTCCAGCGCGGCAACGTAGCATTCCCAGCATAACAAACTCTACTAACTAACTGTAAAAAAAATGATACTTAAGAAATTGAAGAGCACCAAAATCCTCTGTCATGAGTAAGTGACAAATAATTTATTGTTATTTTATTAAAATTTAAATGTGCCGAAAATGAGGTCTATGGCAGTAACTTTTTTTAACTTTTGGCAGTAGTGTGGCACAGTCAGTACTGCTGACCCCTTACAGCAAGAGAGACCCAAGTTCGATCCAAGAGTGGGACTCTGTACATTTCTGTGTGCAATTTGCATGTTCTCTCCATGTTAATGCGGGTTTTCTCCCACACACTAGGTTGACTGGTGTCTCTAAATTTGCATTTAGTGTGTGAATGTGACTGGCACAGACTGTGTGTGCGTCCTGTGATGGAGTGGCGCCCTGTCTAGGGTTGTTCCTGCTAACTCTGTTCTGCGTCCAGAGTTACAGGGTGGGAAAAGACAAGCCGCGACCCCATGTGTATTGAAAGGAAGATATTGAATGAATTAATGTTACTTCTATCACGTACATAGACATTTGTAGCCATACCACTGTGTGAGAATGAAAATCAAACTGTACAAGTGCTGGAGTGATAATGTTTCTGGATACTATTTAAGAACAAACAACTTACATTAGATCTTAATGTCTATTCAACACAGGTTTGGTGACCCTTCGGCATGTTTAAATGAACACAAACAAGTCTTTGTTTACACAGATGTGTGGAGCTGAATTCTGGCAGATAAAGACAAGCTTTAGTCTTGGGCTGTGTGTCTATGTAAAGAACGCTAGGATTTACTCCAGATCTTCTCTGAAATCTCTCAGCACAAACTGTGTGTTAATGCTTAACGATTCCCAGAGGGTTCATTGCTAACACCTCCGTTTTTCATGGTGCAGGCCAGATGTTTGCTTGCAAGTAAAAGGGGTCATGAGTGGGTGTGAGAGAATAAAAATGAATAGCAAATTTAAAGCTGTGAAGGTCCATACAGTACTTGGAATAAATAACCCAGAAAAGGAGAGGAATAAATACAAAGTCTAGCACTTAGTCTAAGATTAATACTTATACCGTTTATATTTTCTATAAATGATCTGTGCGCGAGGGTGTGGGCAGGCCTGGATGGGGCTCCACTCCATCATGGGGCGCACACATATTCATAAACTAAGCGGCAGTTTGAAGACACCAATTTGAGGCTGGAGCGCCTAGGTCGTACTGCGCGTGAACAGGGGGAGGGCATGCAAACTCCACACAGAGGTTTTCCCAAGTCCCCCCCCTTCCAGAACAAAACCCCGGTTAAAAGAACAAGTGGTATAATACAAAGAAAAGAACTTAAATTCTGGACCACTAGCAGTAAGAGGGGTTTTTTTGGTCTTTGGAACCCCTTAGCCATATGGGCCTTTTAATAAAAATGACTTACAACCTCTGGCAAAAATGATGGAATCAGTGATCTTAGAGGATATTTTTTCAGTTGTTTACATTTTGTAGAAAAAATAAATCACAGACATGACACAGACTATCGTTTTTCAAAATGCCATTGTTTTGGCATTAAGAAAAAATAAAAAGAAACACTTGATTGTTGCGGTCTATCACAATTGCTTTTTATATTAAATACAGACACAAATATGGAATCAGTCAATTCTGAGGGGAAAAACATTATGGAATCAATTTGTAATTTACATGACTGTTTACTATTTGATATTCTTATTTTGAGTGTTTAACATCATTTTCAGCATTAGTGTCCATTTTATCATACGAACAAGGATACAGCCATACACCAGGTTACATTATGGCATTAAACAGAGTGACTTGCATGTGCCTCTTGTGTCTGTCTTACACTAAGTTATAGACATTATAGAAGCCGTTGTCAATTTAGCATCTCCAATTCACCCAGCAAGCATGTCTCTGGACTGTGGAAACAGGAGCACCGGAGGAAACCCACCCAAACCTAAATAAAAAATGCAAACGCCACACAGCAATTTCCTTCTTGCAGTAAGGCGAAAGTCCTACTCACTGCAATACCATTCCAGGTAAAATATCAGTAACTTGAAGACCACACACTCTTTCGCTCATTGATAACAGTGATGGAAACGGACCAATCATGTCTGAGAAAAGAATAGGTACGTTTATTTCTTTTCGTTGATATAAATGCTGACACAAAAATGGTATTCATCATTGTTGTGTCTGCCGCAATCTTCAAGTTAAACAAAATAAAATGCTTCTACTTACACAGCATTTAGCGTCATGCTATAGCACTGTACGAACCACCCAGGTGCCACCCATTGCCTAGGCACGCTCTTTTAGTGTGAACGTACCTGCATGTATCTTTTCTGGATTGATCGTTACATGTGTGAAAGGACAACTTCTGAAAATATCAGCAATCGATATTGGAGAACCCTTCCCTGCATTAATATATGAACAGGGCACTAGATATCATATAAGCCAGACAAGGATAGGACTGCCCTCTGAGACTGGTTCCTCTCAAGCATTCTTCCTCTTATCATCTCAGGGAGTTTTTCATTGCCACAACTTGTCCCAACTTTTTTTAGATGTGTTGTCACGAAATTTAAAAAGTAACATGAAATAAAAGCAAAAGAAAAAAGAACTACAGAAGAAAGATAAAGACCAGTCATGTCTGCTTGTTTCCATGCTGTATTTGTTTGTATGATGTGGACTAGATGTTTAGATTGTTGTGATGGCATTTATTTACACTGGCAACTGCTCTTTCTTTGTTGAGGTTTGATTTTTCTTTCCTCCAGCTGGTCCAGCTGTCATTTTTGTTCAGTACATTGCTTGCCCTAACTCTGATCTTTCCATTTTCTGTTGTCTGCTAAAGTATATTGCAGTTGCTTACAGTAAAGTCTGTTTCGGAGGTTGTATTGTATACAGATCATTGCAGTGAAAGCAGGGGTTATGTGCATCAGACATCAGAAAGGGAAAGCCTGACCTAGGTCAGTTTTCATCTCATCCCAGTTGTGAACACTTTGTTTCTCCACAGCCCAAACACACAGTTGAACACGTCTGCAGTCAGAAGATAATATGTTGTGTTTTTGTAAACAACAATGAGAATCCTTCGTTAGACAAGAATAGGTTAACATTCCTATCCCTCAACTTGTGCAACTTGTCTCCTTATTCCCCATATGTTTACATACTGGTGTAAGATATCATTGTTTTCTTGCTGTAATTCAGCAGTGGAGCTGACACTATTCCTCTCTTTGACACTGAAGTCATTGGGGTAAATTTTTTTAAGAAGCTTGAAGTCAGTAATAATCGCAACACACAACGATTCCTTTTAATAATAATACACATTACTTTTTACAATGGAATATTATCACAACGCAGATTGACAGAAATTTAAATCATTTAAGTTAATTTAATTTCCTTTTTATACCGAATGAGTAAGCCATATGCTGATTACGGCAAGAAAAAAAAGCATAATCAGTGCAGACAATAGAGAAGGCTCGCAGCAACAGCAGAAATATGGGCAGTCAACTCCTGCAACATCCTCCGATATCAGGGAGCACCAAGTTGGTAACCAAACTGGCAAAAATTCATATACCACAACAAATCATTTCCATAGCCGACAAATACACCAGTGCACTTCTCTCCAGTCACAAAGCAAAGTGTTAGTACACATGCCACTCTAGGAACAGCTATATTATGTGCCACACTCGGCAACAAATGCTATGAAAATATACATAGCCTCAGTGTCTTAGTAAGCTTTAGTCATAGCCTTAGTAATACCATCATTATCGTTTATCAACCTATTGTTGATTCTACATATTAGCAATTCTGATAACTTAACCTTTTGTAAAGTAACCCCTAATGTCTATCTTTCTTTTTTGGTTGCCATCCTTTCTGAACATCACCTTATTCGGTCTGTATCGTATAATATCCCTACGGATTCATTTCTCATTTAAGAAGAACATGTATTGTCGCTTAATAAATCAAAATAAAACAAGATTTTTTTACGAACAGCTTCTGAATGGCGTCTCTCACTTTTTAAGGCCACAACCTCTCACACGTTTGCAAGAAACCTGTTAGCAATGTGTGTTACGGAGGCGGTATTCATAGCGATCAAGATGTGTACTGTTTGTGTAACAAACACATTGATTAATCATCGATGGAGGCTGAATTTAAAATTATTGTTAGTGACCCCTTTTTACGTAGTCAATCTCCATAATATTCCCATAATTATCTTGCATCCTGATTATTTGTGCTAAAAATGTGTTCTAAAATGGGTTACAGTATTAATACTATATATGTAAACATAAAAACTAATACACAGGTTATTATTATATTCGTTATTACAAAAATGTAATGCAGCGGTGCTTGAAAGTTTGTGAACACCTAAAGAGTTTCTAAATTTTCGCATAAATTAAAACAACAGAATTTAAAACTTAGTAATTTCTCTGTTGAGGAATATGATAAAATATTACATAGGCGGCAAAAGTATGCAAAACTTTCCTTTCTGTATATGGTGTGCCCCTTATGACTCAGAAGAGTTATCTATGTGTCCAACTTTATGCTGTTGGTTCTGTTTATGACATTTAGAACATTTGTGACAATCTCATCACTTTTAGGTCAAATTTATACAGAAATCCCAAACATTCTAAAGAATTCACAAACTTTCAAGAACCACTATAGTTATAAACAAGTTGCTCACTAGGTCTGTTTTTCTCTCTCTTCATGACCAAATCAATGCATAACAGTATGCTACAGAAAAAAAAATCTTTGTGCTGAAGACTGTCCTGTAAAATGTTCTCTCTAGCATGTTTGAATAGCGCAGATGAACGCACTGTTCACTCCAGAAGGCTAAAGATTTGATAGGGTTCCTGATGTTCTTTCATTATCTTCTGTGCATGCATAAAGGTAGGTAGAGCAGTCTGCAGGTCTCAAGTGCATACGAGAAATTAAGCTGCTCAGTCAGATGTTGACATTCTGTAAGAAATAAAACTATTATCGGCTGCAGAAGAAACAACCCTAAACAAGGTGCCAATCCACCATAGGGCGCACGCACACACACACACACACACACACACAAAATCACACTCACATGCACACACTAACAGGAAACACCAATTTACCTATCCTATCATTCATGTCTTTGAAATACGGGAGGAAACAGGATTACCCGGAGAAAACCCATGTGAACATGGGAAGAACATGCAAACCAATATGGAACCCAGGATCTTTTTGCTTTGAGGCTACAGCACAATCCTCTGCACTGCCGTACCACCCCAGTATGCTACATTACTGTACAATATGGCACAGTAAGGTACAACTTGGTAAAATATGGTAGGGTAAAGTGCTGTTAAGTACAGTATAGTACAGTAGAGTAAGGTATATATTACCTAGTTACCTAGTAAGTGTATATTACCTTATTGGAAGGCATTCCGGAAGATTTAGGAGTATGTTTATGGTCATTTTTGACCATACTTCCATAAGAGCATTTGTGAGGTCAGACACTAAGGTAGTAAGAGGCTGGCTCACCACTCTAATTCAACCCAACATTTCTATCGATTTGAGATCTATGTTTAGGCAAGTTCTTCCCCACCAAACGTACTCATTCATGTCTTTACGGACCTTGCTTTGTGCACTGTTGCACAGTCATGTTGGAACTTCAAGGAGCCAGCTGCAAACTGTTCCCACAAAGTTGGGAGCATGAAATTGTGAACGCTCTCTTGGTATGCTTAAGTATGAAGAGTTCCTCTTACTGGAACTAAGCCTAACACCTGAAAAACAACCCCCATCATAATCCCCCCTCCACCCAAACCCAGACTCGTCCAACAGATTAATAAAAAGGAATTTTGCCTCTAGAGAACATGTAAGCTTTACTCCACTGCATCCCACACTTTTCATACCACTTGATGATATAAGGCAGCAGCTCGTCCATGGAAACACATTCCATTATACACTATGCACTGGTTTTGAGCTACAGTAATCTAAAGGCCACATTAATTATTTCTGCTGAATTTTTTTACTAGAGAGTTTCATTTGCACACTGTCTGTGAACTAAAATTTCATCTAAACAGCTACTTTGTAATGTTAAACAGAAACCATCTTAATGTTAAAATTAGCCAATTTTTATTTTCACATGGTGTATGTAAGTTTAAGCTTCTTACAATGGGGCAAGTATTAAGTCAGCAAATGTTTGTTTAAGTTCTCCTACTTGAGAGAGGTCTGTAATTTTTATAATAGGTACACTTTAACTCTTTGTATAAAAGACACTTGTCCACCATCGCAAACAGTCAGACTTCAAACTCAACCATGGTCAAGACCTAAGAGCTTTCAAAAGACACCAGGAAGAAAATTGTAGACCTGCAACAGACTGGGAAGAGTGAATATTCAATAGGCAATCAGGTTTGTGTGAATAAATCAACTGTGGAAGCATTTGTAAGAAAATGTAAGACATACAAGACCACTGATAATCTTCCTCGATTTAAAGCCATATGCAAGATATCATCCTGTGGGGTCAAAGTGATTATGAGATTGATGAGCAAAAATTCCTAGACAGAGAGATCTGATAGATGGCCTGCAGAGAGCTGGGACCAAAGTAACAAAGGCTACCATCAGTAATACATTACCTTGAGAGCAGTGTCTCAATATCATGTTGTCAGATGAATCCAAAATAGAACTTTTTGGTAAAAACACAACTTATTATGTTTGGAGGAAGACAAATGTTGAGTTGCATCCCAAGAACAACATACCTACTGTAAAAAATGGGGTTGAAAACGTCATGGTTTGGGACTGTTTTGCTGCAAAGGGGACAGAATGACTGATACGTCTTAAGAAAAGAATGACACAAAACCCTATAATGATCTCAATAACCATAATGACACAAAACCCCATAATGATCACAATACCCATAATGACACAAAACCCCATAATGACACAATACTGAATAAAGAACACAATACCTAATAATGACACAATACCCCATAATGAACACAATACTCATTAATGACACTAGACAAAATCGAGTTGATTGGACTTGATTTGAAAAGTCACACACCTGCCAATTAAAGTCCCACATCTGAGCACAAACTAAAACAAGTCCAATAATTGTGTGTAAACCTCAGAGACAGGACTCTGTATCGAGACACAGATTAAAATACATTTCTAAATACACTAAAGGTCCCAGTGAGCACAAACAGAGAGGGTACAACCTACGAAACATTAGTGACACTATCTGTTCACTCTAAAGCCAAGCAAAACAAAAGCGTGCATCCATGTGAATTCTGTTCGTGCACTACTTAATAAAACTGCAAAGCCTTCTGGGTATTTCTTGAAAAATTAGACTGGAGAAAAGAGAAGAGACAAAAAAGTAAGAAATGTTGCTTTGAAGGTTGATTTGTTGCTTGTGGTAGTGCAGTATTCTGTCCATTAGATGGCAGTGCTGGTCTCCTGTAGAATCCACTGAGCGATCACTGGATTAGGAACACAAACGCATTTGGACAATACAATCTGCTCTTAAGGTGGAGGAACCATCAGCAAACACCTAGCCGTGGCTAGCAACATGTGATCGAATCAAGAGGCAAGAATAAAAAAAACAAGGGAAACTTGTGGAACTGTTTACAGGTGACATGGGTCAACTTGTGTATGTAGGATATTTGTCATGTTGCAACACCTTGTTCAAATAATTCCCACCATGCAAGTGGAAATATGGTGCATATTATTAAGGTAATGAGCCCAGCTTTTGCTTCCTGAATCTGATCCTGTTTCATAAGATATTTTCTTGTTTTTGTTTTTCTGTCTTTAAAGGGCACAAAATGGGTTGGCGATGGTGGGTCGGGTCAGTTCGATTGTTGTGTTCTACATTTCCTATTAATGTTATGTAAATTTTCTATATTTTTCTATATTTTTTATTTGAATTGTGTGAATGACAAGGAATAAATCTCTTTCTATTGGTCATTCACTTCACGGGCAGATATAATGTTAGGGTATTAACACGGAGCACAGGAAAACTAACTCTCTTTTCCTACGTTTGGGAAATGATTGAATAAAGTTACTGAAGGAAACATCCTGTAATGGTTCGAATCACTGCTAGCACAGTGTCTGATGCTAAACCGAGTAGCCAGACTGATCAGGTTACTTTATAGCATTGTTTAACCTGGAAACTAAACAAACCTACGCATAAATGATTTGTGCTAAACATTTTAAAATTCTTTTACACCAAAAACGTATGTATGCGAATAATCATGGTTCATTTATTACAGCACTTGTAATTAATTTGATCATTTTTTAGATTTCTTTTTTTTTCAATTCTTGACAGCACTAGCATTTTAATGTGTTTTCTTTTTTATTGATCATATGGTCGTTAACTTAAGCATTTGATATTGTATCTACACCAGTCCACACACTGAGCTGCAGCCATATGATTGTCTGATTGGAGACATGTGCACTGATTAAAGCAGCTACGGAGTGTGTGTGTACAACGCATCGATGTATAGACGTAATTTAACTCGGCAGAATGTTCAAGCTAGAGTCAAGAATCAAACCAACAAGAGGAATGTGTGGAACTGTTACAGCTGACATGGGTCGACTTGTGTATGTAGGATATTTGTCATGTTGCAACGCCTGGTTCTCGGTGTCTGATTAAACGTTTATAAATGACGTTTGCTTTCTGCACCTCATTAACAACTCTAGTCACTATAAAGTTATAGAGGTGGACAAAACTGCACTACTTGGAATTAAGCATAAAAGTTGAAATAATTCCCACCATGCAAGTGGAAATATGGTGCATATTATTAAGGTAATTAGCTCAGCTTTCGCTTCCTGCATCTGATCTTGTTTCATCAGATATTTTCTTATTATACTTTCTTATAATTATGTATATAATCATTTTTTTTGTAATATTTTTGTTTTTCTGTCTTTAAAGGGCACAAAAGGGGTTGGCGATGGTGGGTCGGGTCGATTGTCTGACTTTTCACCAACCTGTGCTACATTTCTAGCTTCCAGATTCATTTTTCACAGAGTGTGGCAGTGATCATTGTTGTTGACGGCGTGGTATGTGAACTAACACTCTGCTTGCTTTGGGGGTAAAGAAAAGTGCACCGGTGTGTTTGTCCGCACTGCACATGATTTGTCGTTGACTGTGACTTTTCACAAGTTTGGTTTGGTCCCACATGGCCATAAAAAATTTAACAACCTGGTATTCACTGATATCAGCGGACGCTGCACTGGTTGCCAGTCGACTACTGTCCTTATTGTTGGTGTGTCCTGTCTTTACTTTCTGCACTACTGCTGCTGCCCTTTTTCCCTCTTTAATTGTAAAGCGACCTTGGGTTTGTGAAAGGAGATAAATAAGTTAAACATATTAATGTTAATAGTAATATTTCTCTTTCTCACATGTGCGTGCTCTGTTTTAAGCAGCTGCAGTTGTGTTCTACATTTCCTATTAATGTTATGTTAATTTTCTATATTTTTCTATATTTTTTATTTGAATTGTGTAAATGACAAGGAATAAATCCAAGCAAGTTGAACAACTTTTATCTCTTTATATTGGTCATTCACTTCACGGCTAGATATAATGTTAGGGTATTAACACGGAGCACAGGAAAACTAACTCTCTTCTCCTACGTTTGGGAAATGATTGAATAAAGTTACTGAAGGAAACATCCTGTAATGGTTCGAATCTGGAAGTTGTTGCTAGCACAGTGTCTGATGCTAAACCGAGTAGCCAGACTGATCAGGTTACATTATAGCAGTGTTTAACCTGGAAACTAAACAAACCTACGCATAAATGATTTGTGCTAAACATTTTAAAATTCTTTTACACCAAAATCGTATGTATGCGATTAATCATGGTTCATTTATTACAGCACTTGTAATTAATTTGATCATTTTTTAGATTTCTTTTTTTTTATTCTTGATAGCACTAGCATTTTATTGCTAATTTATAAACAGTTGACATTATTTAGGGTACTTAATTTGGAACAGATATTTAATCATTCATTTTACCCAGAGAAAACCTGCACGAACACAGGGAGACCAATGCAAACTTCACACAAATATTTTCCGAGTTGTCCCACCCGGGATCTTTTCGCTGTGAGGCCACAGCACTGCGCTTCCGTGCTGCCACAGATATTTATTGTCGTTGAAATCATGGCCATATGATTCATCCATAGTCATATGATGTGTCCATCATTCAGATTCATAAAACTTTATTCATCCCCGGGGAAAATTAAAGAAATAATAATCGTTTCTATTATTTCATTCCCATTTTCTGCAAAGTAAGTTGATTCTTCTTCTCATCTTTGGACTTCTTCTCTGTCTCCTGCCTGTCAGCTCCATCTCTAACATCCTCCTACCAATATATCCACTGTCCCTCCTCCACACATGTCCAAACCATCTCAGTCAAGGTCAATTGATTAATTTTCTATTTTTGTTAACATTCCTAATTACAGCCTATCTATGGCTAAGAATAACCTTTATCTGCTTTACCTGGATGCAGACTTCAGTCTCATAGCAACTGCTGATTTAGTGGAAAATGCGTCCAGATTTAGGTTCTAATTATATATCTCTCTCTCTACCTTCATTCTCCTTAACAGGTTGTGTAGCAACCAAACATTTCAGGACCTCCGATTAGTGATGAGAATGTGGCAGTAATTACATGATGTCATACTTTGTATTGGTCAACTTTGACCATCTGCTGCAGCAGCAGTGTGTGTTCTGGGAGCAATAAAACTATTGGTTTAAATTAAAAGAATCGGGTCACGGGCCATTATGTAATTGTTATAATCCTGAGCTGAGGTTGATGAAAGTGGGAAATTAAACATTGTAGTCATGTGTCAGAAGGGATTGAGTTTATGGAGAATTATTGTTAATCTAGTACACTGTACAATCAGTGGATTAGGAACAGCTGGCAGATGACATTATAAAAGAGACTGACTGTGACATAACCACCAACTGGGGCACTTTGATAGTGATGATACAGTATGTTACCTGCCAGATGTTCCTAAACCAGTGATTGTTCAGTAGCAATATGTTTGATTATTCTGATTATTTGGTACAGACGGTATGTCAGAACAGTAGTTGTTAGGCATGTTAGGATAATCAGTGACCTTTACTGTTTGAATGTGTATTTGAATGTGTGTTGCCAGGTGGGCACCGGCTGGCTCGTGACCTCGTGTAAATTAAGCGTAAGAAGAAACCCTGCAGACAATAACGCAAGACTCACAGCTTGCCGCACATTCTGCAAAGTCCAACAGAGAATACTGAAAATTAAAACTGAACTTGGAAGAATATGCTTCAGCTAACTGTGGATATATGGAATGCCAACACAATATATAGACGGGAATAATAAAAATGTCAGTTTTGGATAAAAGAGACAAAATTACTACTTTAATGAAAATGATATATTACACATGGTGGATTTTATTAGAGTCGGCTTTATGGACATTGCTGTGTCCTACTTTGTCATCGCTTGACATACAGTAGGAACCAGTTTCTTTTACTGTTTACTGTAGTATCTTTACATGTACATTTACAACCTTACTACAAAATCACTCCGGTTTCACAACTGTCACTGAGCAGAACAAATTTTCATCCCTATACCAACTTAACCCTAAAATAATAATAATAATAATATCAATAATAATAATAATATCAATAATAATAATAATAATTCTAATAATATCAATAATAATAATATCAATAATAATAAATATTATAATAACAATAATATCAATAAGAATAATAATAATTCTAATAATATCAATAATAATAATAATATCAATAATAATAAATATTATAATAACAATAATATCAATAATAATAAATATTATAATAACAATAATATAATAATAATAATAATATCAATAATTATAAATATAATAACAATAATAAATATTATAATAATAACAATAATAAATATTATAACAATATCAATAATTCTAATAATAATAATATCAATAATAATAATACTGATAATAATTCTAATAATAATAACAACAACAACAACAATATTGATAATAATAATAATATGTTTTTAATTATATAATTATATATATATATATCAGTGTTCTAAAAAACTAACTAATCTAAACATGAAGAGAAATAATTAACACAGAAAATAACTTTTTAAAATAATAGCAGTGTCTGTTACACCAAAAAAAAGCAATCTACAGTGTTTGTGTGCCGCAGCACCGTGACCACTTTATTAGGTACACCTTGCTAGCAAAAAGATTGGACCCATTTCTCCCTTGAGAACTGCTTTAATTCTTCATGCCATACCTTCAACAGAGCTGATTCTGCCCATTGCTTTGTTGTAACAAGAGGTTATTTGAGATATTGTTGCCTGTCTATCATCTTTAACCAGTCTGCCCAATTTTCTTCTGATATCTCATATCAGCTAGGCATTTCGTACACTCAAGTGGACACCACTCAATCGGGGCACAAACAAACACACTCGCACACAAATTCGCCTAACGCATGGAGGAAACAGGAGCACCCACACGGACACGGGGAGAGCATTCAAACTCCGGACAGAAAGGACCCAGGAAACCCCACCCGGGAACCAAGCCCAGGACCTTCTTGCTGTAAGGCGGCAGCGCTACTCACTAATCCAAGTGGTTACAGCTGTATTAAATTACAACCAGTTTGAAAACAGACTGTGATAGTGGGAGAAAAGGATATATGTGCAGTACTCACTTCTCGTCGCTGGAAAAT
>JAOUQT010320147.1:0-14229 GCA_025769995.1 Xyliphius kryptos | reverse complement strand
GAGGTGGAAAAGACTGACACGCTGTGGCAACCCCTGATAAAAGGGAGAGGCCGAAAGAAGAAGAAGAAGAAGAATTGGGATACTGAAACCCTACAGTGCAGCAGATCATCTGTGCATAATATTAGACCATACATTAAAAACACCTAATGGGGTACAGACTGAGCACACTCAAGCTGGCCATGGAGATGCCAAATCCAGTCCTGGTTGCCCTGATTGGAAAGACTATGCCAGCACTGCACTCTCAGTAAAATAATGACTGGGAGCTGGGAGCACTACCTCCCCCAGCATATCAGGTACCAAGACATCCACTTCCAATTCTTCCCAAAATTAAATATCCCCAAGTTTACCTCCCTCCCAGACCATGACAGTTTGCCCCCTTTACTAGGGGGTGCACCGGGAGAGTTGCACATAGCATTAATGTATACACACACACCACCAGCAGGCACAATGGCTGTCCATGTCTCACTCACTCTCATACATTTTATTAATATTGCATTATTGTAAATATGACTATTTTTATTACTATTTGCACTGTTTTATTGTATTTTATTTTATAGTTATATATCTGTAAATATTCTGTTCTTTTAATTATAATTAGTATTTTTCTTTTATTTGTCATGCCAATAAAGCTTCTTTGAGTTTGAGTATACTGTACACAAGCTTCAGTTAGTCCAGAACGCTGCAGAAAGAATCTTACTTGAAGCTGGAATAAACTAATAAGTCTTGAGCCTAGACCTAAACATTGAAACTGTGCCTGAGTCACAAACAATAATTGGAAGAGTTCTTTGTAAGTGAATGTTCTACCACCCACTGGTAGTACCCTACTCTTAGTAATAACCTGCAAGTAGTCTGCAAGTCTTGATCAGATTATGTGAGCTGGGTCATAAAACCTTTTTAAATATGAACAGTTATTAATTATTAGTTTTTGTTTAGTCTACTACTACTCTCAGAGACTTTCTTCACTCTGCTCTTCAAACCAAGAAGTTATGGATTTAATTAAACGTGGCTCAACGAAATTGACACCATCTTTTTGAAGATAATTCTGGGTTCGCGGAACCAGCCTGTCCTGACAGAACATTTGCAGCTGGCTACCTGATGGACTCGTCTGTGAAATGACGTGTCTTGTGTCTGGTGTCTGGAAGATATTAAATACATCTATTTATTAAGAACCATAATCATGGGCATTTTTCTGATTGGATTAGGCATTGCCCTGATTGCCCCGAGATATTAAACTAATGCAAACAGCTGTCTGATACCCTTTAAAGCTGCCCGACATGATTGACGCAATGGGCAGAGCTATCAGCACTCAGACTGTGACTTTCAATCACAGCATCATAACTCTCCTAATACATTGTATGAGACTGAAATGGCTAAATGAACATACAGATTATACAGGAGTGTGAAATTCTATCCTCCTTAAAAAATAACAAAACAGGCTTTGACAGCCACCCATTTTTGTAAAGCGTTCTTGGGTATCTTAAAAGGCGCTATATAAGTTGAATAATTGTATGGTGGAGCGAGATAATTGAGAGCTTTATACGTCAATAGAAATGTATACCCAATGCGGAGATTAAGATGAAGACACTGACTTGTAATTAGGACAGGGGTTGTGCATGTATCTTTTAGTTCCTTATAGGTGAACGTGCAGACCTCCTACACTTGTGTAGCACCACTCTGATGATGGGAGATTACATCATGCAGAACATCGTATGAACTTACCATCATCACTATACACAGTCACTGAATCTTGTTACAGACTGTTTAATATGCTATAACCCAAATAAGGATGGGATTCCCCTCCAAATCTCAATCCTCTCAGGGGGTTTTTCCTTGCGACTGTCACCATCCAGCTTGTACATTAAGAATAAAAATGTAATCATATTAACCTCGATTTGATTCATTGTTTTATTTCTGTGAAGCTCTCCGAGTTCTCAGTGTGAAGCATGCAGCGATGGCTTGTAACAATCTCAGCTTTTAATTATGAGCTAGTGTTGTGCCTTGAGGGCTCAATTATTGTGTTATTGTGTTAGTTATCAAAAGCCATGTGTGCGTGTTTAGGTCATTTTAAAATGTATTGTGACATATTCAGGAGATCATAGATTGCATTATTAACATATACAGTATATAAATAGCGGTGTTCTAGAATTTAGTTAGTAGGCATTGTAAGCAACTAAGACTATGTGGAGGTTTATTCGTCCTTGTGAGTAGAGATACTAATAAATACCTTGTATGTATGTTAGAATTACTAATAATCGGTATGATTAATGTTATTCTATCTCTTCTTGTATTTTCAGTTACAAAGTTATATAAAAGAGCAGTTCTTCAATAAACAGTGCATAAAGAGATGGCCTAGTATTGGAGAAGTCTTTTATTTTGTTAACTGTCTGTCTAGCTTCATATTCTTATACATGTCAGCAAAGTCAGACCAGTAAAAAGACGAATGCCATTGCCTTTTTTGTTGCTTATGTCCTAAGAACGATCAAGGGTCTATCCTTATGGATTTGCACGAGCTGAGTCTACAAGTTTACTATTATTTTACACTCAGGCAATACTGCTGAAGCAGACGATACTCATCGGGTTTCCAGAGGAACCTTAAAGCAGTCACAAATGTACTTGCTAGCGCAAGCCAGAGCACAAAGACCAGAATTTAACTTTATTATGCGGATAAAGAATTACAGGCAAAACAAAAAACCAAACAGTAAATATTTTTTGCTCTACTTGAGCAGTGCTTGAAGACCTAAGGAAGCATAGTCTGGTTCATCTCCGGTTTCTAGCTGAGAGTCTTCTGTGCGTGACTCTATCACTGCTGCTTCTCGCTGGATCTGTTTTCTCTGTTCTGTGCTACCTAAATCTACTGTTTCCATTTCGTTTTTGCCCTGCACATGCTACTTGCTTGCATGCAGTTATGAACTTTGTTAGAGGTCTACTGCTTGTTCCCTACCACCTCACGCTTTGCAATATTGCTCTGATGTCTTGCATCTCAGATCATAGCAAAGTTCTATGCCAACGTCTTTCTCCTCCTCTGCTGATCTCTGCTCACTACGCACCACCCACCGCCTGGATTCTTTCACCTATTGGCTGTGTCAATCTCTGGGGATTGCAAGAAAATGTTACATACATCGCGGTCAAAGACATCGACCCACTGTCTCTGCTTATGCATACACTGCCTACTCTTCTGAAGTTCATATTACAGCTTTTGGATACAGGAGACACAGACTACTTTGTGGAATAGACTTCTGTGCTCTACGTGAGATTCCTCTCTCACAGCCCGCTCACCAACCTTCACCGTCACCCTGGCTTCTCAACGTTATACTATTTAACATCCACTCTCTCACAGACAAAGCCACAATTCTCCGGGACTACCTTGTCCACCATCACATTGATCTGTGTTTTCTGACTGAAACTTGGCAGAAACCTGCTGAATTCTTTCATTTAAATGCAGCTACCCCTCCTGGATTTGAAAAATCCATTGGCTCCTTTGGCTTGAAAAATTACTGGCCCACACTCAGTTACTTTTCTGCTAATATATAGCCCACCTAAAAGTTGATGCTATACATGATTTTTTTTATCTAAGTACTGATGGTCATTAGCTTACTTTCTCCCTCAATAATTGTGCTTGGGGATCTTAATATTCCCATTGACACTGGGTCTGTAACTGCATCTGATTTACTTTCTGTTCTATTGCTTTGACTTAACCCAATATGTTGATTTTCCAACTCACAAACATGGGCATATTCCCGATGTCATATGTTCTACTAGTGTGATTGTCAGTACATTTTCTGGCTGATCTACCGGCCTATCTGATCATTTCTTCATTTTCTTACCTGCTCCCAAGTCCCATCCCAAACCGCTTCATACATACTGAAATTTCTCTGCTGTTGACCCCTCCTACCTATCTACTCTTCTCAGTTCATCCCATTTCAATTATATTTGTTTGCTTCATTCTCTCTATGAGGCTGCAGCATCTTACAACACAACACTAGCTAGCGTTTCTGACACCCTGGCACTGGCTAAGACTCAGTTTGTGCCTTCCTCTTATTGAGTACCCTGGTTTACCAGCGAGTTTCGTACACTTAAAATGCTAGGTGTACGCTGCGTTATAGGAAATCTGGCCTGACGGTTAATTTTTTGGCATTTACAGACCACGTGGCTGATTATAATAGGTGTTGTCAATGACCTTTTGTTCGCAGACAAAGGGCTGACTTCTAATCTACTGCTTCTCAACCTCACTGCCGCATTCGATACAATAAATCATAACATTCTTCTGTCCTGACTGTCCAATATTGGTCTTTCCGGCCTGGCACTACTCTGACAGGTAACACTTTGTTCAGCTGGGGTGCCATGTTTCAAAAAATGCATCCATACGCTAAGGTGTGCCTCAGGGCTTGGTCCTTGGACCAGTGCTATTTATATCATACATCTCTCGCCTGGGTAAAATGTTCCGATATTAGAGGTTAAAATTCCATTGCTATGCAGATGACACGCAGATATATCTCAGCTTCAGGCCCTCCAATCCCTTTACTCCTACTTATCTCACTTAGGTGCCTTCAAAATCTAATCCTATTGCTGCCGGCAATTTTTCTTCAAATAATAAAAACTGGACTATTGCAATTCACTGCTCTACGGTCTTCCTAACAAGACAATATGCCCGATACCGCTGATTCAAAATGCTGCAGCTAGGATCCTTACATCCACTTGCAAACATGAGCACATCACCCCAGTTCCAGAGCAACTGCACTAACTCCCTGTATAGTTATAAAATACTACTCCTCACTCTTAAAACCCTTCATGAACTTTCTCCGGTTTCCCCATCCCACCTGCTGACCCCCTACACGCCCCTGCACTCACTCAGGTCCTCTGATGCTGGACTGCTGGCTATTCTTAGATTTAGGCTCTCCTCCTTGGGTGTCAGATCATTAAGTGTGGCTGCCCCACTCTCTCCTACCTTCTCTTCACTGTCTCTTCAGTTCCTCTCTTCAACTCTCTACTAAAAACTCATCTCTATAATTAAGTATCCTTTCTTTACCTCACTGTATTGTATGCAGTAGTTTTTTTGTAAAGCGTCCTGGGGTACCTTGAAAGGCGCTATATAAATTGAATGTATTATTATTAGCGCGAGGAATAATAAAAAAGCCAGAATTGAACTTTATTATAAATTTTTAGCCAAACAAAAGGGAGAATCAGAGCGAATATTTCTTCAAAAACAGAAAAAACTAGATTTGGCAGAAACAAAAGCCAAATCGTCCAAAGGGAAATTAAAAGGGGATTGCAATAGATCAACAACAAAAGCAGAATCCATCAGTTCTGTACAGCATCATAATTCAGCTTCCGAAGTCACGCACTGTAATGAACCAGCTTTCACAGATAGGAAAAGAATTAAGGAAGAATCGCAGTGCGCCAACATTATAGTTTACCCCAAAGACAACAGTTAAGAGTGTGCGCGTTATCAGACGATAAGTTAAATAGTTTGTTAGCTTAATTAGAATGTATGAATCTTTTTAAGATAAATGCAAATCCAATTCGATTTACTTTAATAACTTGTTCTGTAAGAACACAAGCTTTTGAAAGAAACGCTGTCGATTTCTGATCAGAATTGATAGACGGAAAAACTAAATTTTATTTCCACCATTGATGGAATCTGATTTCGTTCCGGACAATAGATTAACATCTGAGATTGTAAAATATAATCCTACGTTCAATTAAAACAAAATTTATCTAATTGCTCATGATGCCTCGATTCTCTTGAATGGAAATTTAATCTGTGTTCATAAGGTACGCCAACAGATTAGAGGCCCCGAAGAATGAACCTGTCGCCCTTAAATTAGAGCAGAAGACGTGTGTTTAAATCGAGAACACTGATTTTTCGAACTCAATGTATACAGGACGCACTTATTAGGCGATATTAAACCAGTGTTACTGCAATCTGCGTGAAAGAAGCAGAGAGGATTCGGAAAGTCAGATCCAATTACGGATCACTTGGTAAAGCGAGACAACAAACAGGATTTATTTCTGACACCAATAAAAAGCAAAGTCTCTCAAAACCAGGAAAAAAGCTTGATCTCACTTCAGATCAAGCGCTTCAGGAGAGAAAGCCTGAAATAAAAGATCGGGTCATTCAAATCATGCAAATAATGCTGAACTATGACCAAACAGAACTCATTCAGATTTTGACAGTAGCTAATGAGCGTTGCGATTTGTGCTCGCTTGGAGCAACTTTTGGGAGAATTATTCTGTGTTCATAAAGAGACAACACTTTAACAGCAGGGGCGCAACAGATGTTTAATTGGTTCATTGCACAGAAAGATCATATTGATGATTTCTCTTATCTGTGGGTCAGAGACACAAGTTAAAAAATTCGATAACAATCCGTCACCCACCGTAACCATTTACAATACACGACAAGCTGCGCAAAAAGGCGTAAATGAAAAGCAGGTCATAAAGCGCTATCATTTTTATATCAACAATGCAACTGCATTCGTTGCTAGGTAGATGTGTATCCGGATGCCAGGATAAATCTTTTTGTGCTGTGGTTCACAATAGATCTCGGAGCTTCACGAACCGATCTTTAATGTTTTATCCAAGTATCAAAGAGCTACAGCACAAGTCAAGTCAAGTGCTACCAAAGTAAAAGATGGTGAGGTTGTTCTTCTAAGAGGTTCCCAAGACAGCGAGAAAGAAACAAACTCAGGGTTAATGACTTTCCTCAGCAGTGACAAGAAAATTCACAAAGTGAATCCAAGAGAAGTTTTGGAATATTCTAAATGTTTGCCAAATGGATCTCATGGAACACTTACAGAATGGAATCACGAAATGGAACTGTATAGACTGTTCCTAAGTCTAATCATCTAGTTCATTATTTAATCAGTCTAGTTCATCAATCATTGTTAAGAGTCTAAATTACGAATATCAATTAGTCCTCAGAAGTATAGTGGACAGTATCTCAGCCAGTCACATGACACACGGTCAGAGAACCAGTCAACAGTGGTGTAAAGTTTTTTGCACCACGGCGGAGAGTGTTGTGCCTTGAGGATGCAATTATTGTGTTACTTTATAGAAATGTGTTAGTTCCTAAAAGCTGTGGGTGTTTAGGTGATTATGGAGTGTATTATAACATATAAATATCTATTGTGTCATAAAGGCTTTAGAATAGTTTAAATAGTGAGCCTTATAAATACTTTCACTAGCTAGTATCGACTTGTGATTTTGACATTTTTATTAAAAGGGGCTCCATCATTTTTATATCAACAATGCAACTGCATTCGTTGCTAGGTAGATGTGTATCCGGAAAAAGTATAACACTGCAAAAGAGCTTTTTATTTTTAAAAGAATGGACCTGCTTAATGTGGCTTATTATACAAAACAGACATATAAACCGCAATAGATTTTATTGAAAAATGTTTCTGTTATACACATCATCGCTTCACCGTTTTGGAAATTTCCAAATGTGCAGCTCACTTAAACTGGATAGTCAACATCATACTGTCATGTCATATCTGTCTGTTAATAAATTAACTGATGGCACATATCTAAATGCAGTTATTACTGCATGTAGTGGAAAGGTGCTTGTGCCGATCAAATCGTCAGAACTTGAACAAGAATTCTTTAATTGATGAAATATTTATAGGGCAGAAAGCCGGGATTTAGTCCTAAAATGTAATGTAAGCCTTAGTATTAGCCGTTATCATTAGCTTCAGTAATTATAAGTTAGTCTTGTGTGTGCACGAGGGAGAGACATGTCTTCCCTAAAATAATGCCTGAAAAACCGTTAACTGCATCTTCGAGACAAATAGCCAGAACTCAGAAATCTGGACGTTTTGGTATGTGTCCTAGGTGATCCCTCAAAACTGTAGGAGTAAATACGTACCTAAAAGTGGGTGGAATAATAATAAGAAAAATAATTATATTTCTAAGAACAATATGTGACAAACATAAATATAGCTGCAAGATGCGATAATTCAGCTCAATTCAAATTTACAGAATTTTCAAAGATACAGATTCATCCCTTAGAATCAGGACCTACTGCGAGTGAGACACAGCCGGATCGGCCATGACTGGAATTTTCACATGCAGAAGTAGCGCCAAATTACCTGAAACACATTCCCAGAGTCAGGAAAACTGCCTGGACACTCAGGAGCTCTTTTAAGCACTAAACCTGCCTCCTACACGTGCTGAAACAACAAGCCGTGTAACATGGGGAAGAGAAAATAATTGAATAATTTGTCTATTTTTCAAATTCTTTAAATTGTTGTGCTAGTTAGAATTTTCTCCCAGTTGAATTCTCTTTGTCCTCCTGAATCAATAAGCACTTAGACACACACTCATACACCCTTGTGCACACACACACCAAGCCAAGGTAAAATTAATCTTACCTTACCTGTCGATCTGCTGTAATTTTAACTGTATGTTCATCCATCTTTCCACTCTTTTGATTTTCTTAAGTGTCGATTTAAATCAGTTTTTTTACAGCGATGCAAGTCACTGCCTTTGATTAATGAGTTCTGATTGGTTCGAATATGTGATTCCTAAATGAGACTAAATATTGGTGCTTATGACCAAAGAAACAATTTTTATAAAGTAGGTGGTGCCCCATTGATATGTTCATATATAACTGTTGAATATAAATGATTTACAGAGTTTCCCCTACAAATAACATTTATCTATCATTTTCTAATTTATATTTTTATTATTTTTTCTGATGCCTGCGTGTGATGAGTCTTTTGTAGAAAGTGAACTGAATTGGTACATAGGTCACTTCCAGGTTTTCAAATTGGCCATCTAACATAAAATTTTATTTATTAGATACACGGAATAATGTTTTTTTTATAAGCACAATTAACTATAGACTATAAACTTGGGTGTGAAATATTTTTCTCTGCAAATTATAGATATAAAAGTCTATTTTGCTCTGATCTGTGTATTTTAAGTAAGATTCACCTCTGACCTCTCTCTTTTACGCTGCGCTAATTCTCTGACTATCTGCTGCCAACACGTATTAAGGAATGATTAAAACAGCCTATTTACTATTCATGCATGCAGGTGTATTTGAATGGTACATTCAGAAATATAATCTGTGTAATATAATACCAGTGAATTGTTGTGTACGATCATGAATTAATTTAATATAGGCCTACAACACTTTGTATCAAATATAGGCAAATTCCCTCATTCTTATAAGAGTTTAATCCCCGTTGATTAGTTTGCTCCAAGAATCTTACATGTCCAGGGAGCCCCTACAGTTAAGTAAAGAAGAAGCTAATCTTTAAATTTTAACTGGTCATGTTCACCACAATAAAAGAGAAATATCTCCTAGTTTGGAGAGTTGGACAAGCGAACATTCAGAGTGAGCTCAAAATCAGCTTGCATTCTGACCCCATAGAGAGGCACATATAGCTTGGTGCTAATGCTTAATGGTTAACCTGTAACCATCGTGCCCAAATACCTGCAAAGTCTTCTTAAGCGTTTAAAATTGCCCCTTAGTCTGGTTCAGTAGGCTACACAATCTTGGCAATCTGGGTTAACACTCAACCTAAAGAAGAGTAACCTGCTGCGTCACTCACTCATTTTGTAGGACCTCTCATCTCTGTTGTTGGAATCCAGACGGATCCTGATAAGGTAAGAGCCATCAGAGAATTCCCTGCTCCAAAAAATGTCAAGGAGGTACAACGGTTCCTTGGGCTTGCAGGCTGGTACCACCGCTACATCTCTAATTTCTCAATGAGTGTAGCACCCTTGCATGTCCTGAAACAGAAAGGCATAAGATGAAATTGGACAGAGGATTGTCAAAGAGCTTTTGAGGAAATTAAAAAAGCCATCCTGTGTGCACCAGTTCTTAGACCACAAAACTTTCTACAGTTATTTTCAAATATAACCGGCCTATTACAGTCATCATGGCGCCTTTCCTAAAGAGTACAAAGCAAAATTAGTACCTGTTGGTAATAGTGCAAAATAGATTATTGCAGCAAATAATACCATAATAATAGGTCGAAATATTTCCTTTGAGGGTAGTAAAGTCACCTCAAGCTGCAGCCTTACTAATAAAAGACATCTTTATGCGCTGGGGTACCCCTGTGTGCTTGGTGTCAGACAGAGGTGCATAATTTACCTCACACCTCTTAAATGCCATTTGCAAACAGTGGGGAGTTTAATACTTGACATTGATCTGAGAAACTTTACAGATGTTATTGCAGAGGATAGAGAATTTATTTTATAAAAGGCACATCTAGCCAGAAAGTAATTAATTTCATCAAAAGACAAAGAAGGGAAGTCTGTAACAATTATCATTATCTCAGTCAGGAACTCAATTGCAGAAGTTGGATTGACTGTGGCTCTCCAGGTTAAGCAGGGACTGTCAGAATCACCAATTTTGTCCTATGACTTTAAGGCATTGTTTACCCAATACCTTCACCCCTCTACCAGTCACCATTACTTGTAAGGGACTTTGTGAGATATAAATGAAAGGTTTTGCTGAACACATGCAGAATGTGCTCAGTCCTGAAACTCGGCCTACAACTATAAAATTGGAAGGCGCTCCGCAACCAAAACTCCAAACCAGATTTGCTAATTCTGGACTGACCCCTACTATATACTTATACTTATTATTATACTACTTATACTACAACTGCCAACCGTGACCAAAGTGGTCTCAGTCCCATGCTGAACATTCTAATAACTTCCCAAACCAAGGTTCATCAGGCGCCCTAAAATGAGAATAAACCCAGACCCAATGATCTAAGACCAGAAGAGTAATAAACGCTCCAGCGAGTATTGGATAGGTTCAACACAAAGAAAGCAAACTGGAAAGCAGACCTTTCACAGTCTGAACTCTAACAGAATAAACTATGGCTTATTTTCATGCAACTGAGCCTGAGCTAGAGGAACATTATTTGCCAGAAAATAATTTTCAAAAGCTAGATTCCAAATGTGAAAAACCAGTTCCACCCAGTGCTGTGTTGGTGGTCCAGCTGTACCTCAAAGAGAAGCCATGCGAAGAACATCCTGTCATTTCCTTAGACCACTCTTTCCTTAAGTTTTTCAGTCATCTAACTGAGACAGGAGTGGCTCAAAAATTTGACATTTCCACCATACTTAAGGCTAATATCTACCATAACACACTATTCTACTGCAGCTGATATCACATTGTTATTGTCCACCATATTTCATCAGGTAAAAGCCACGGCTTGATGAGCCAACCGTTAGCTACAGGTGTTGCCCTGTGCTCTCGGCATATAAACCTATTCTCACTATAGCATGACTATACAATCCATAGCTCTTGTCAAACTCACTATTAGGCCAATGAGTGTCATACACCCTATCTACATCTCTCTGCTAGAGACAATTCCACTGCTCCTCGGTTTCGAACCGCTAATCAATTTTCAACTTAACTGACGTGATTAGCTAAGTTTCTCCGTGGTCACAATTTGGAATTATAAGAGATTGGCGGTCCATCTAGATAAGGATTTGTCCCTTAGTACCAGGACCCACCACTAGTGAGACAAAGCCGGATTAGCTATGCCTGGCGATTTAGGAGCTCTTTTAAGAGCTAAACCTGTCTCTTACATGTGGTGAAACAACGAGCCATGTAACACACTCACAGTAAGAAAAATAATCCCTGGATGCCTAAGACTTTGTGCCAAGAGCTGTACACCTAAATAGGTATGTGGAAAATGTGTCAATCTGTCTGGCATTGGCTAATCTTTTACCAAATTGAATAATTTGTCTATTTTTCTCATTCTCCAAATTATCATGTTAGTTATAAAATTTTCCGACCTGACTTTTCTCCGTCCTCCTGAATCAACACACACACAACCTCACGAGCGCACACACATCCTTAAACACATGCACACACACACTAAGCCAAGGTAACATTAAATACCTTAATGTCTTACCTGTCAACCTGCTGTAATTTTAACTGTATGTCTGTCAGAATTGCAAACCAACATATACTCAATGTAATTATGACTAGTAGCAATTATAATTAACGTTATCTACAATTTATTTTTCACTAGTCACAATGTCCATTCTTGATGTCAACAATTCAATTTCCACTATTGGAAATGTTAATTGTAGATATCTTTAAATCAATTACAACTACAAGTAGTCGACTTTTACCATAGACCTCTATTAAAACTCAATTTCAGATATCTGTAATTCAGTTTTGATATGTCAGAATTCCATGCCAACATATTTTTTATGTCATTTTGACTAATTAGAGTTCTCAATAATGATATCTACATTTGAAAAGGTTCCAAAAAGGTTGGGACAAAGTACAAATTGTAAATAAAAACAGAACACAATGATGCAGAAGTTTTAAAATTCCATATTTTATTCAGAATAGAAAATGGATAACCTATCAAATTTTTTAACTGATAAAAAGTATAATTTAAAGAGAAAAATTAATTTTAATTTTATGACAACACATCTCAAAAAAGTTGGGTCAAGGCCATGTTTACCACTGTGATACATCCCCTTTTCTCTTTACAAGAGTCTGTAAATGTCTGGGGACTGAGGAGACAAGTTGCTCAAGTTGAAGGATCGGAATTTTTACCTATTCTTGTCTAATGTAGGATTCTAGTTGCTTAATTGTCTTAGGTCTTTTTTGTCATCTTCCATTTGATGATGCACCAAATGTTTTCTATGATCTGTTCACTAACTAGATCCTTCTTTTATGCAGTCATGATGCTGTAATTGATGCAGTATATGGTTTGGCATTGTTAAGTTGAAAATGCAAGGTCTTTCCTGAAAGAGATGTTGTCTGTATGTGAGCACATGTTGCTCTAGAACCTGGATATACCTTTCAGCATTAATGGTATCTTTCCAGATGTGTAAGCTGCCTAACCCTTACGGACTAATGCAACCTCATACCATTAGAAATGCAGGCTTCTGAACTGAGCACTGATAACAACTTGGATAGTTCCTCTCTTATTTAGTCTGAATTAGACGGCGTTTCTGATTTCTATAAAGAATTTAAAATTTTGATTTGTCTGACCTCAGAACGGTTTTCCGCTTTGCCCACAGTCCATTTTAAATGAGCCTTGACCCAGAGAACATGTCTGCGTTTCTGGATCTTGGTTAGATACATATTCTTCTTTGAACTATAGAATTTTAGCTGGCTTCTGCGGATGGCACAGTGAATTGTGTTCACAGATAATGTTCTATGCAAATATTCCTCAGCCCATTTTGTGATTTCCCGTACAGAAGTCACAAAGTGCCCAAAGATCCCGGGTACCCAGTATGGTTTTATGACCTTGACCCTTGCGCACAGAGATTCTTCCAGATTTTCTGAATCTTTTGATGATATTATGGACTGTAGATGATATGTTTAAACGCTTTGCAATTTTACACTTTCGAACTCCTTTCTGATACTGCTCTATTATTTGTTGTCGCAGAATTAGGGGGATTGGTGATCCTCTTCCTATCTTTACTTCTGAGAGCCGCTGCCACTTCAAGATGCTCTTTTTACCCAGTCATATAATGACCTAATGCCAATTGACCTAATAACCTAATGAATGCAATCTGGTTTTGGTTTTTCCAGCTTCTTGCCTATATGCGCATTCAATTGCAAAACATTTCCATGCTCAACCATGTTACACTTTTACTTTGAACCATCCCGCCAGATTTGCCAGAAAATTGCACATTTGGAAGAATATTTATGATGTAGAGTGCGGTTTTTTAAAAGTCGGTTTAATGGTCTTGTGGTAATTTATTAACATGTACACCCACATATCCGAAATAAAAATGCAAATTAGGACACATATTTAAAATATGTATGCAAATTAATGTAATAGCTGTCCAGTGACTTTAAGTCACGCTCACATATCCGTGAATATATGCAAATTAAGGCAAAATCCAGCCAATGGCTTTATGGCCCTAAAAGGAATATGCAAATTAGGGTGACAAATCCAAAATGGTTTGTTGATATGTAGGACATATCAAAACTGTAATTGTTGATATCTGAAATAAGAAATGACATTTCCACTAGTCACAATTATTTTTCAACATATGGAAATTTAACTGTAGTTATCTGTAGTTGGTATTCTTACTAGTAAAAGAGAATTTCCATTATCAGCAAATTAAAGTTATCTGTAAAGTGAATTTTGACTAGTCAAAATGTAATTTCTTCTTCTTCTTCTTTCGGCCTCTCCCTTTTATCAGAGGTTGTCACAGCGTGTCAGTCTTTTCCACCTCACTCTGTCCCCTGCATCTTCTGCTTTCACACCCACTACCTGCATG
>JAOUQT010320137.1:0-14229 GCA_025769995.1 Xyliphius kryptos | reverse complement strand
AGCTGACAGATTCACTTACAATGTGAAGGAAAGGAAACTTAACGACCCGCTAACAGAACAAACTGTTAGACATTTTGCGCTCTGTGTGACGAGACACTTCCGTTTGTGAGCCGAAATCGCTCTAGCAACCCCCACCCCCACTTTACCAAACAGCAAAGGAAGTACGGCGGTGGCTGCGTGTACAGACGTGAACGTGTGCGAGTCATTCAGTCGGTGGTGGAACATCAGCAGTCGTCTACTGACGACCACAAACCTCACCGAGTCTCACAAACAGCAGGCTCCAATGCGTTCTGCTGAAACGGAGAACCCGGTCATAGTGGCTCCTCAGTGAGCATGTGCGCTTTTCTGAAAGGTTACCATAGTTCGTTTTTACCCCGGCATCCCGTTGTACGAGTTCTCAAACGGGGTTCTGATTGCTGTCATCTGTCTGTAATACGCTTGAAATGAGGGAACAATGGGGGGGGGTTACCCCAAGACCCTCTTTCTTTGGGGTGGATGCATTATTTGCTGCACCACCACCACCACACCAACAGCACGCAACACTGTATTAGATTTTTTAAATCAAAGTTTGAGATTCATCACGTCTCTGTCCATAGTGCACATGTTGCAGGTTCCTCAGTTCCACAAAGTTTCTCTTCTAACATTAAACAAAGAGAATGACGTGAACTGGGAAGCTATGAACTCAAGTTTAGGAGAAAAAACAAAACCTTACTTTTCCCTGTCAGTCTTGTAGATGCGGGCGATCTCGGGTACTAAGGGGTCATCCGGATTTGGGTCGCACAGCAGAGAGCAGATAGACAGAAGAACTGCGGAGAAAATGAAATATACAATTACGATTCAATTATTCGAATGAGCCATATCACAGCTAATGGCATCGGTAACACTGCTCCCCCTACTGGTTAACTTCCCAGTTCACCTCTAGACTGCACCAGGAGTGGGTCAGGATCAAACACATGGCACTCGCTGTCCACTTCTTTTTTTGGTCCACTCATTTTTATAAAAGAGCTCAAAAAGGCAAAGCAAAGCAATAAAGTAAAGTGTAAAACACCTCAAGTGCGCCAACTAATGGACAAAAAGAACAGAAAAAAAGTCTAATAATAGAATATCTTGATAATTTGGACATTTTCGGATCATATCTGGTCCGTAGTTTGTCCACCGCTGGACTACAGCATGTTATTCCCAATTTAAAATCTTCATATTGTACTATTGCACAAGGAGTTCCTCAGGGCATGGTACTGGGCCCGCTTTCATTCAGTTTATATCCTTTACAGCTGTATGTGAGCAACAGAGATCTACCGCCGCCTGCATTTGTGATATTTTTTACTCCAGATTACTACGGAAACCAAACTGAAATGCAGTTGTAACTTCACCTTTGGAGATGGTGAGGGCAGGTGACCACTGAGACCTTAGGATATCCAGACAGATGCTGCCATTGCTGTTGATGTTAGGGTGGTAAATTCTTGTGGTGAATGCAACCTTATGCAAAGAGAGAACATGTTATTAATGCATTTTAAACTTAATTTTAGACAAGAACCTCTCAAATGTAAACGCATGTGTGATGATCAGCGTGGTGTCACTACGGTAAAACAAAGTTTACATCAGGATGGCAACGTGAAGCGAGAGCCTTGAGGCTCCAAAATATGGAAACTACAAATAAAACTGTAGTGCATTGGGTTTTACATCAGCTTTGTGTAGAGCTTGTAAAACAGGAATCACCACCACCTTAATACACACACACACACACACACACACAGCGGCACGTCAGGGAGCTTCCAAACGCACCACGCTGTTAGTCATTTTAGTTCAGATGAACATAAACTAGAGGAGATCCTGATGGAACCATACACTTAGTTACATCACGCTCTAAACATCCCATAACTGGATGAGCAGTATGTCCAGCCGTAACATCATATACAACCCACACATCTGAGCGCTTCACAGTCGTATAAATGCTCAATATAAAAATATACTGTTTCCCGAAGTTTTTCTTAAACTGCGTTTTGTAATTTGGCCACTAGATGGCAGTATTGGATTGTAAAAGATACCAGAATTTTTTTTAACTTTTGTCAGGGTTCATTTAAAAAACTGACTGGATTACGTCGTGGAACACTAGTTTCAGTCAACGCATTTTTTTCCCCATAGTATGTTGGAACTGTATTACGTGCTTGCGTACATCTTCCCCGCGGTTTATTTACAGTAATTGCTTTAATACACTATACTGTTTATAATGTTGGCCGCACGGTGGCTTAGAATGATCTGGGTGGAGTGCCCATGTCCTCCCCGTGTCCTTGTGGGTTTTCTCCCGTTTCCTCCCACAGTCCAAAAACGTGGATTCCAGGTAAAATGCTCTAAATTGCCCCCTGTAGAGTGTGTTAATGTGAGAGTGTGCACCCAGCAATAGATTGGCACCCTGTCCTGGGTGTATCTGCCCAGCACCACAGATATGCTGGGTGGGCCCCACCGTGACCCCCGTAGAGGAATGAGCGGAAGATACTGGATGGATGAATGTTTAACGCGCTGTTTAAAAAAAAAAAAAAAAAAAAAAAAAAAAAAAGTTACGTGTTTTGTGAACAGCGTGGAAATCTTTTTACGGAAGTTGCGTCCTGCATTAATTCCATACGTGACACAATATTTAAATCTTAAACGAAGGGCGATTCTGTATTTTGAGTGTGTAGTATAAGGGAAGACAGTAATAAGGTAGCGCCATCCACAGCTTTGGAGATGTGTGTATGTCAGAGCGCGTGTTTAAAATATACAAAATAAAGGCAAATAGTATCGTTGGCTGTATAATCAATAGATTATTATTTACATCCCTAATCAAAGTAGATCAGACCTGAAAAAATTTGACTCACAGAGCTGAATATTAACCGCCTGAAAACAGGTGCTTTAAACACAGACTGACCTCCACTTTAAAAGCACTGACAGCTGGACAAAGTAAAGAATATTATTTTGTCACAATGGTAACCGGTCAGTATCCCTCAGCTTGTAAGCGAACGCTCGCAACCTGACGCCAAGGTTCTAAACACAAGAAAAATGAGCACGTGGGGAAAAGAATGACACGTCTGAGGCGGATCACACTGACCACAGGGACAGAGCATCACTGTGGCATGAGGGCGGGGCTTATAATCCCAGTCTAAACATCTTGATATGTAGATGAAGTGATTTTTTTGGGTGGGTGGAGGTGGGGGAGCAGAGTACTGACCTTTGGGGGTTTAAAGGGGTAATCTGTGGGGAAGTGAATGGTCAAGAAGAACACACCACCCTGATAAGGACTGTCATTCTGAGGAACAGAGAAAGCAAAACAATCAGAATAAAGTAAATGTCATAACGAGACCGTAAAGAACGTATAATCAAAAAACAAGATCCGGAAAACTTACTGGTCCCATTATTGTGGCCTGCCAATGAAACACTGCGAGACAGAAACGAGACGAAGGGTGTGAATGACATGCAAACTCAAGGATTATATATTAATTATAGTATAATCATTTATTTATAATAGCAGCTTGTTTTTGCATTCAGGAACTTTCCTCTAGTTCCTCCCGGCGGTGTGAAGGACCTTCCCCAAATTGTTTCCACACAGATAAAAGCAATGGGGCTGAATGTGACCTCTGATTAGGACCCGTGTCCCTGCACTGTCCATACAGCGTTTTTACATAAACTTTTGCATGTTCGTCGATAAACGAGGAAACTCCAGTGTCAGCTGACATTACTATAAATATTCACATGTATTCAGACATTAATCATAAGGTCACCTTCACCTGCTTCCTTATTTACCAACATGCAAAACTACATAATGGCACTGGTGCATTATGAACCTTTAAACCTCCACAAAGCCTTCATAACAGAGTTCAAGAGGCTCTGATGGAACCACAGGGGTCTTCTGACTGCAATCGAACCGACGAACGCAACGAGACATTTACAAAAGGCACCTGTGAACATGGATCCTGCGTGCAGAGGAAGTACCCGCTCTGCTGTAATCGCTAAAGAAGTTCCCAAATAAACATTTCCTGTGGTGCAAACACACAAACAGCAGAACTTTTAACAGTTCATAGAACTATAAACAGGTTTTTGGCAGTTTGAAGCGCCTATACAGAGAGACGACCCATCTCACGACGACGAAAATGGACGTGGTTGGTGACGTCACCTTACCGTTTGTGGCGTATCAGTACATGGGGGGCGGGGGGACATTCGAGGCCGGGTGGCGGCCATCTGCAAAGCCGCAGTTTTGGATTTAACTTTACTTCTTTCAGTGAAACAGGGGTCATGTTACACATCAAAGACAAAGAATTGCACAAGAAAAACAATAGTGTGATTAATTTTAACGTCACTTTATTCATTATGGAGTTATTGACACGTTTGTGACGGAGCAACGACACTGACCCACTAAAGAGCTCAGAGTGCTGCCCATTGTGTCGAATGGTCAACACGATTCTCACCTCCCACATTTAACACAACGAGAGAAAAACCGCAGAAGAAATGCTACCACTGGCCCTCTGTATCTGTTGTTCAGGGGCCCCACATGCTGGATCTTCTGCGTTATTGCTCTCAGTAGGTCAAGAGTCAAAAATTACAAAAATTGTTTTTCTTTTGCAATTCTCTGTGTTTGATGTCTCACATGACCCATCAGCCTGAAAGGTGCCCCTACTGGTACAAATGTACAAAATGTACACTCTGCATTCAGGATTATTATATACATTCAACAGTTTGGGAAAGGCCCTTATTATTTCAGCAGGACTGTGCTAGCTTTTGAAGGTTAAGTGAGGAAGACCTTCAACTCAGGTCCATCTTGCACCTTTAAGATGAACTAGAATGCCAGAAAACATCAACCCATGTTACTCACTGTCGTCCCCTACTGGTCCTGCTGAGCACTGGGCGGGTGGGTCACGGCCCAAATCGTGCAGCTCCTACAACAGACACAGAGACACAAGACAGGCTTACGGTCAGGAATTTCATTCAGGCATCAAACTGCAGGTTTGTGTGTTTTATTTAAACTTCCTGTAAACAGATTTTTTTTCCTTTTTAATTCGTTTAGATTTTTTGGTTCATGCGGTCGGGTCACAGCGCATCATGCACCCCATCAAAAACAAAGCGTTATTTTAGGTTCGATTCACGCGCACTTTGGAGTTCCTTTGCGCTCATGTTAAACATACAGTTTGGACAAAATGACTGGGACACATTCAAACCTTCAGTCCCATTAACACAGGTTTATGGGCTCCATGATTTTGGACAATTGTACGGCTCCAGCTTTGTGGGGAAGATTCGGTTTTGTTCCGCATGACTGTGCCCCCCGCGCACAAAGCCATGGTGGAGCGAGTTTGGTGTGAAAGGACCCATCCCGGTCCTCAGCTCCATCAAAGACCTTTGGAATGAACTGGAACTGAGATTGCACACGCCAGGCATCTTGTCTAACATCAGTGTCTGACCTCACAGACCGTTTATACACAACACACATCCCCTCTAACCAACGTGTTGGACTGTTTAAAGGCCAACTTCCTAAATTCCTAGAGGGTGGGGTGTGCAGTGCGTCCCATGACTTGAGGAGAACATACAAACGCAACACAGAATTAACCTCAGGACTCTCACTGTGAGACTAGAGCAGCAACCACAGTTCCAGCGGTGGACTGGAGCTTTTTAAAAAGAAAAATTGTAAAAAATAAAAATAAAGCCACCTTTAAAAACATGTTTCAAGTTCCTGCAACTTAAACAAATACATTAATCCTCATCAGCAGAAGTCGAGTCTGAACTTCACCGATGGAACGACGGGTTTGTTTTGCCAGCAGCTGCTTTGATCATTTTGTAATGCAGTTGTTTGGTTCAGTTTAAATGTTTTTAGAGTACGAATGCAGACAGAGTAACCAGAATACTGCGACCATGCAGCACCGAGGGGTTAAGAACCAAGAGCTTTGGTCATTTTGGCAAACTCCGAACTTTGTGGCCAAGACTGATGGCCACTGACCCATCATAACCAAACTTTTATACTCGTGTGAGAAAGTGGTATAAGGTGTGTTCTAAAACGGGTAGTTCCGGTCCTTAAATCTGATTGGCTGAGCCGTTTATCCAGCTGTGACATTTTAACCACAGTGCTGTGATTCCCAGTTTGAATCCCGATCAGGGTGGAGTTTACATGTTCTCCGTTGGTTTCCTTCCGCAGTCCAAAAACATAGGTTCAAGGTAAATTGAATGCTCCAATTTGCCCCATATTGTATTTTTGTGTGAGTGAGTGTGTCCAGTGATAGATCAGCACCCTGTCCTGGCTGTATGCCCAGCGCCCTGGATGGGTATGGGAAATCCCACCACGACCCTCGTAGTGGATTAAGTGGAAGATAACGAATAAATTAATTTTAAAGAGTTTATATAAACTGCATTCTGCTTTTGGCCACTAGATGGCTGTATTTGATTGTTGGAGAAACTAATCAGACTCATAACATACAGTATTTTCCCAAGATTTTTATAAACTGTGTTCTGCCATTTGGCCACAAGATAGGAGTATTTGATTGTTAGAGAAACCGGAAACAATCAGCATTTACTTTTAAAACCAATAAGGCACTCGGTTGTGTATAAATCACAGACATTCAGGAAAGAAGTGTAACTGTACTACACTCCGCCCCAAAACTAACACCTCTTTCCAGCAATTTAGTCACAATAATGCCACACCTTCTCGTATCATACCATATCACTTTAATATACGCATCTACACCCTCACAACCACAACTCCGATGATTTAGTGTTCAACGTTACCGCACTTCTTTACATCCATCGTGTATAAATTCCTCTTTGATGGCTTTTTACGAGCCATAAACCCGACATTGACTTTATATAGACTGATCACTGAACTGAGGCAAGATGCCTGACTGTCAGACGTTTATTGGTCTAAACCGTGTGTACTGGTTCTGCACATTAATAGTGTTGTGTAAGGGACGCAGTATGTTTTAAATGTTTCCTACAGAACTCTGGATTGGTTTTATTTATGTATGAGGGTTAACGCCATGCATTTGTCATTTCTGTCGGTTATTTCGGGTTTTATATTATTTTATATTGTGAGGCAAGTTAGGACTGTTCTTATGTTGTCGCGTCTGAAGATTTCCTTTACGGGTTTAGGAATGTGCGCTTGTCTTTACCTCTGGATTGGTTTAAAAAGCAGACTCGTCAACTCAGTTACTCAGTGTATGATACACTTTATTTACAGCGGGTTGTCACTGTAACGGCTGAATCGCGGTTCCGTTACACACAGTGATTGTAAGAGGTCGATTGCCAACGCCATCAGATTTTAAAAACATCCAACAGCATCAGACTGAGGGCCGATACTGTTCCACACGAGCGGTAATTTGGGTAAAAGGTTTTCTAATCTCTGATCCCAGTTGTTTTATTTAATCTGGCTGCCAGGGGTGCAGGACATCGAGCACCTGGACATGCATTTCAAACAGGTAAAATTTTCTGTCCCAGTATGACTGCCCCAGTGGAGGATGTTTAGTTCTTTAACACCATGTTTATACATCAGTCATTTTTTCATTGAGTGTTTACATAAATTATATAATAGTAGTATTTTTATTGTACTCTCTTTATGTCCTTAATTAACACAGAGCCCTGAACCTAATACCACTGGATACTTCTGGAAAGATAGAAGTCCTCTTATCCAACATCAGTGTCCGAGTCGACACTCAGTTCACACGGTAACGGTCCAAATCTATAACATAAGGCAGGCACTTGTTGTACAGGTAGAGTGGAGGGGATGACACGAGGTGCTTGGCACACACAGAGTGCACGTCGACAGCAAAGAGGACATCTGACTGAATGTGTCCAATCTTGCAGCACTGCTTTAAACTTGAATGAAGACAGAATTAAAAAAGTTCAGTGAGTGACTTCAATCAAACGTGCTGTAAAAATGCTGGCCACCCGGGCGTACAACGGGTCACGGCCATTTCACGTATAACGACTGTCAGGAGTGAAAGCTGGACTCGGCTAGAATATCATGTCCAAAATCTCCTGTGGGCTCCAAATATTTGTGTCTGTCGATTCGTATGAATCGCTGGCTGAGCTTCAGACAGCAGGTGGTTTAACGAGATGTTTGCTGCATTAATTAATTCCACCTGGAATGTTCAGGGTCAGAACGATTACATAAGAAAACCAAAACTTGTATTCAAACTGAAAGTGAAGGACTTTGAACAGGTATTATAATCTGTCTGATGTAGGTTAGTTAACCACCTGATTAAATGACAGGAGGTTAAAAACTACTGAGTCACTGAAAATAAATGGTTCACACATGAATAAACCGCATTATTAGAACCTCACATACTAAACGTCACCCTATAGTACAACCAGAGCATCATGAAATCCTCATTAAACTGTAAGATTTTAGTTAATTGTGATTTAATATCAGTACATGACTTAACAGCACAATATTTTAGATTTTAATATTAATATACAAAACTTTATTTAGTAGTTTAATCATTTGTAATAGTAATTACTTTGTCCTCTTCCTCTGGGGCAGTTGTTTAAGTTTATTGCCATATCAGTGACCTCTCAGCTATTTTTTAATGGCATTTACAGATAATGAAAATAGTAGTTATTTGTTCATATTTGTTTTAGACCAAAAGAATTTAAAATTGTGGATTTTTTTCCTCAAACAAATTCTTTAAATTCTATTTAAAAAAAAAAAAACATTTCAGGTGGCAGAGTTTTGAGCATTCAGATAGAATAGTATTTATTCAGAGGGCAGTTGTAGGCTTGTGGTTAACGAACCTGAAGGTTGCCGTTTCGATTACCGGACCCCACAAGCATGCCGGATGAGATGCCCTTGGGCAAGGGGCCTAACCCCAACAGCTCCCCGGATGTCCACTAAATGTGAAGGATAAATTCCTCTCTGTGCAGGTCTTTTGTCCTTCTTCTTTTAGCTTTTAACCCTTTATTATTCAGGGGTCGCCGCAGCGATGAACACGCGTATTAGACTTGGATGCCCTTCCTGACACAACCCTCACTCTGTTCCGTACCGGGCTTGGGACACAAAGTATGCGGACAATTTAAGTACAAATAGGCAAAATGGATCACTTGATCACCTTTATCACCTCTGTATATAATACCACGACAAATGGAGCATCTATGAGAACTTCAAGTTCCCTCTAATGATAAATAAAGTATTCTGATTGGATTCCATTAATTTTAAAAAGTAATATCTGCTTAAAATGGGACTTTATTCCAAAATCTCTCCACAACACGGTGCCAGTTGGAACACTGGCTACTGTATAGAACTCTCAGATGTAAAGTCAGCACACTATTAAACGTAATTAGTGGAATATTTCATCAGAATCAGGTTAAGAGTTCTGAGGCACCGGGTTCCATTTGGGACGCAGCCATTGACTCGGTTTCGCTGACGTTAGGTAACGCGCTGTTAGCCGCCTTGTTGCTCAATTTCGGCTGAATGATCAAAAATCTCCCGTTTAACTGCCGGGTAACGACACTCGGGTCCGATCACGGCACTGGCTGGAGATCCTCCAGAAACGGGGACACTTTTAATGTGATTTTATTGTCATTTCGAATAACATTGGCGGAACTTTGAAGCAGGCCTCCGCCGGTCTTCACTCATCTATGCTAAGCTAATTAGCGACAAAGCTACGGCTAACACCTCGCAGTGGGTGCTATTTAAGCCGTTGATGAGATCTGATAAAAGTAATTATTTGTTTATAACGGATTTGATGGGTGAATTAAAAGCAAGAAGGTTAATATAAGCGCTGAGAACGACTGGATTAATACGAAACACTGGCCGCGTCTTAATCGGCATTTCAAAGTGTCAAAATAGTATCGAGAAGTGCGGGTAAAGTGCACTAGGTTAAGGACGGCACCGTGTGCTTCGGGGAGTGAATTGAGACGCGGCCTCTGAACTAGGTACAACACGATGGAGGACCGAAGCTAAAGCAGCTAGCTTTCGGGGCAAGCGGCTCCAAAATCGAAGTGAGGCGAGGCAACGGTGGGCTCACACCACCCGCCCTAAATGTTCGATCGGACGCGGCAAACACACGCTTTAAAACAGCCGGGATAGGCCGCAGAGTCGAAGTGCGACGCGAACAGGCCTCAGGCAGACACTCACTTCCTCCCTTACCTTATGAATTCTCTTCAGTGCCATTGTTGTGCCGCTGTCAGTGAATAACCGCGATTATTTCACCGGATCGGTCGATTCTCTCCTCCGAAGCAGTCGAACACGGTGTGGGCGCGGGGTCCAACTCTCAACGGGCCGCGACGTGTCGTTAGAAACCCGGCCGAAGCTCCAATTTAAAGGCGAAACTGAAAGGCAGCGATTCTCTGAGAACAGCGCTCCTTCCTCCTGCAGCGGCGGCCGCTACCGAATCACACATTATCCTCCCCTCCACTGCTGCCCACTCCCCAGTAAGGACTGTGGCTATTGGCTGTCGCATCAAGTCGCTAAATGACGTCATCGTCTACTTTGCATAATAGCCCATTTGCCTATTCGAATAAATAGAATAAAGTCATGGGAGAAACAAAAGTGCTAAATATGTTCAAAAATATGAACTTTTGTTAATTAATGCTTTAATGAATTAACTTCTTTATCTTAACCCACTAATGTTTATGTCAATTACATAAATACATTTGTCCTGTGCTGTTAAATATTGAATCATATTACAGTTATGTGGGGTATAAATGATACTTTCAAGAGTCTCCAATATCACCAGAAAACATTGCTAGATTTGTCACTAGTCCCTTAAAAAGAAAAAGAAGAAGTCGTTAGAGGATCTGAAAAGTCGCTTAATATAGTGACAGTAAAGTGACAGTCCTCAGTAAAGAAAGCAGCTATTGGCTGTCCAGAAGTGTCAAACAGTTCTGTTGGGTGGAACTGCAACTCTTTGCGTCTTTAATTAAACCTGAAAATGTCACTAGATTTGTTTGTTAGTTGCTTAAAAAAGGATAGACAAAGTCCCAAAGAAAGTATTGACTTAAAAGTCACTAAAAGTCGCTAAATGACGTTGTTGCCTCCCTTTCATAATAGTTTGTTTTCCTATTTGAATAAATAAAATACCAAAATAAAATTGTAAAAGAGAGAAAAAAAAGTCCTATATACGTTAAAATTACAAACAAACCTAAAATAACTTCTATGGTTGACTGCGTTTTTTTTTTTGTCTACCCACATTACATAAATCATTTACATAAATTACGTACATACATTGTTGTTAAATATTTAATCAATAACCGTTATGTGAACGGGCAGCACGATGGCTTAGTGGTTAGCACGTTCGCTGGGGGTTCCCGGTTCAAATCCCGATCTGGGTGGAGTGTCTGGTGGGTTTTCTCAGGGTTCTACGGTTTCCTTCCACAGTCCAAAAACATGGGTTACAGGTAAATTGAATACTCTGTGGAATACTCTGTACTCACCCTGTGAGTGAGTGTGTGCCCAGCGATGGATTGGCGCCCGAGATGTTCTCCCCTGAATGGGCACGGGGAACCGTAATAGCGGAATAAGCAGAAGATGGATGAATGTTATGTGAGCCGGAACTGCTACTCTGAGTTCAACCCTCCTGAAAAAATAAAAAACTTAAAAGATACACTGGCGGTTGGAGTTTGGAGTTATTTAGATTTGTTCACGTCTTTTTTCGTGCATTTTTAACCGGGTTCCTGTTTTAGTTTTTAATGTTTTCTAATAGGTTTCCAAAATGTAAAGTGCATTATAAATAAATTGTATAATTATTATTATTATTATTAGTTTTCAGATATATAATATACACAAATCGTTGAAGTTCACGTCACACTGAATTTTTTTTTAATAAGTCGCTTTAAAAGTTGCCAGCAGCGCAACCCCTCTAATCACACTCCTCACTCTGTCCAACCCTCACAGGAAACGCGTCCCAAATCAGGCACCTTCTCACATCTAGGGCACTTCATCCGACGGTTAAAACGTGCCACCTCACGCTCTACATAGTGCACCTACGTAGTGTGTCACCTTTCCGTTCAACACACCACAATGACGCTGCTTTTTTATAACTTTTTCTGGTGGTTTAGGCACGAAGTGCTCCAAAACCTATAGAATTTGCTCAGATTCGTATTTTTCTTACATTTACATCTTGTCATTTAGCAGACGCTTTTATCCAAGGCGACTTACAAATGAGAGAACAACACAAATCAGTATTATTAGGAAGAACCAGCTAAACTGTAGTACCATCAACCCCTGCTACCATCAATTCTGATTATTAATATGAATTTTTAGTCCTACAAACACCAAACTTGGTGGGTAGGTGCTGCTGGTGTGCCTCTGCTCTGATAACAAAATTTACACCGATCATGGGCGCTAAAGTGCGACAAAACACGTTTAGGCTTTAAACATTAGTTTAAACATTTAGTAAAATAAAATAAACAGACCACACACATTTCCCCAGAGTTCCAGACCCCAAACAACTTTGCAATTTGGCCTGAAACCTATGGTGGCTTAGTGGTTAGCATGCTTGCCTCTCAGCGCTGGGGATTCTCAATTTAAAGCAGTCAGTTTACCTTAAATCTATGTTTCTGGACTGTGGGAGGAAACCAGAGAACCTGGAGGAAACCCACACGGACACGAGGAGAACATGCACACAAGGACAGTGGTTATGGCATTGGAGTATCAATCTAAGGGTGGAGATGAGTTGGAGGTGTAGAGTGAAGGGGATGAGGTGCTTGGCGTACAGTGATTGGCACACGGGTAGAGTGAAGGGGAAGACATGAGGTGTTTGGTGTATAGTGATTGGGGCACGGGTAGGGTGAAGGGGATGATTCGAGGCGTTTGGGATTGGCACGCGGGTAAAGAGGAGGGGATAATGCGAGGCGTTTGGTCATACATACATGTGTTTGTGTTTTATTTGCCTATTTTGACTTTTTAAACTTCTCCTGTCTCTGGGTTGCAGACAGGTAGATACATATATTTTTGCTCCCAAAGGAAAATTTAGGGAGTAAAGGGTTGTGCTATCTCATCTTTAGTAACGGGATAGGCTTCGATTTACATATAAGTGGATGATAAAATGAAATAATGTACTCCAGGATCAGGATAATGACGTGCACGCGGTCATTAAAGTGTAAATATAGCGGGTAAAGCGCGTCCACGCGAGGCAGGAGCGCGCAGGGAAGCCCCTTGTATGTTCCTATGCGGGCCCGCGGCCACCAGGGGGCAGCACCGCGCAGCGCCCGTGAGCGACGTTGCGTGGGCGTTCCAGCCACGGCCATCATGAAGGGGCGGGGCGGCGCAGAGCCTCCGTGCAGAGGAAACCCCGAAGCGCGCAGAACGTCGAGTTTGGAGACCCCCAGCTCTCAGCACTCATCCATCCGCAGACCCATGCTGCAGCACGCGCCCGCTGCTCCCTGACGTCCGCCGGAAAAAGCGTGCGCGCCCCCGCCCCCCCCCACCGGTGAGACGCGCGGGGACACGAAGCGAGTGATGCTGCGGCCCGCGCTGCCCACCTAAGAAGCACCGCCGCCCACCATCATGTCCAACTCCGCCATGGGGCTGGACCCCAGCGAGCGGCCGATCAAGTGTGAGTATGTTCTCTCATCCGCAGCGCGCGCCCTCCGTTCGATCTGTCGCCACTTTTGGGTTACTTCCCCAAAATCCATACGCACCGCCGATTCAAAGGGTCGGCCCCGCGCGCGCCTGTCCAGAAAAGATTCGAAATGGTGGGATCAATAAGATTTGCCGGGTATCGGAAACGCGCGCGTGCAACATGATCAACGGGATAGGCTTCAGTTTTTTGCACGGTTAGGAAGAACATGGTGGCTCACGCGCGGGTTGAGTTACGAATTTAATTCAATAATGGTAAACAGACCCGGGTTCGAATCTGTGTTTGTAAATAATGACACGATTTTTACTGTAAAGAGAGAGAGAGAGGGGACCTGTTTTATTTTTAGGGAGGGGTACCTCAATGGTTTGGGTGTTGGCTATCAATCTGAAGGTTGTGGGTTCAAATCTTATGTCAGTGACGTTACCAAAGTGGGCCCTTGAGCAAGGGCTCTTAAAGCTCCAGGGTCCTGTTTTAACCCTGTGTACTGACCCCTAGTTGGGATACTTGTTTATTACTTTGAATAAAAACGACTAAATTAGAATATTTATTCATTATCTTCCACTTATTCCTCTACGAGGGTCGCGGTGGGGCTCCCTGTGCCCATCTATGGGAGAACATCACAAGCGCTGGGCAGATCCATCACTGGGCACACACTCACTCACACAAACACACACTATAGGGGCAATTTAGAGCATTAAATTCC
>JAOUQT010320112.1:0-14230 GCA_025769995.1 Xyliphius kryptos | reverse complement strand
CCATTTGCACAACAGCAAGTGAAACTGATTCACAATCAGTGTTGCTTCCTAACTGGACAGGTTGATTTCACAGAAGTTTGGTTGACTTGGATTTACATTGTGTTGTTTAAGTGTTCCCTTTATTTTTTGAGCAGTTTATATTTAAGCCAGCCGTTTCGCGCGTAGGTGGCCAGCATGTTTACAGCATGTGTCATCATCAGGCAAGGTAACTCTCTTCAATTGCATCTTCATTTGATTTTTTTGGGAAGCAAAGAGGTGCCGCGGAATCGGAAACATTTAGTCAGATGTGCTCTGTGCTGTTAACCTGCAACTCGTAGCATGCCTTACAGCGTTGGCTTCACATTAGCCGCCGCATGTCTTCTGCTCCACTCTACCCATGCGCCAATAGTTACTCGCAAAGCACCTCATGTCTTCCCCTCCCCTTTACCCATGCGCCATTCGCTATACCCCAAGCGTCTTGCGTCTTCCTCTCCACTCTACCTGTGTGGCAGTCGCTATAGAGATGACACACACCAAGCGCCGTATATTATTTACACACAAAATAATAAAATCTAAATGGAAAAATATATACATAAACATGAGCGTTTCAAATGCAACATGGTGACAAAATTTCAAAGCAATCAGTGAAGAACTTGCTGAGATTAAAGGTTCTGAAGAAACAAACATTTACATTTTTATTTATATACATTAGATGAATGTATTATTATAGAGTGAGGTTTGGGGCGGTTAAAAATCTAAAATTAATTTGTGAAATTAATATATTGTGCGTTGTGACTACGGTGTCCACACGCTTGCTTTTTTATGGAAATTTATCAGTACGTTTTCCAAGGACACGAAAAAGAATGACGGACATGGTAGGGAATCACGGTTTTCAGCATTGTAGGTTCAAGGGAAGTGGGAGAGTATTAGTGATGAGTCAGTGAGGCAGAGAGGCGTTTTTTACATATACATAATGATCAGGCCCTTGGACGGAGCAGGTATTATTAGGGTGGTGGCTGACTCTCAGTACTGCAGTGAGACTGACATGGTGGTGCAGGTGTGTGATTGTGTGTTGTGGGGTTTTAAACAGCGTAGCAACACTGCTGGACTCCACAACCACAAACTGTACAACAACACATGAAGTACTAACTACTGTTCTACAGGGCGGAGCAATAAGGTGGCTGTGTCTAAAAGACTGCACACTGTTGGTGTAGATACAGGACACAAGGTTTCAGAAATGCACAACAGTACTACCAAGAAAGCACAGTGGCTTAGTGGTTAACATGTTCTCCTCTCAGTGCTAGGGATGCAAGATCGGGGTGGAGTTTCCATGTTCAACCCATGTTCATCTCCATGTTCTCACCCCTGCGTGGATTTCCTCTGGGTTCTTCGATTTCTTCCCACAGACCAAAAACATGGATTCAAGGTAATTTGAATGCTTTAAATTGCCCCATATAGTATGTGTTTGTGTGAGTAAGTGTGCTCAGTGATGATTATCGTCCTGTCCTAGGTGTATCTGCCCATCGCCTGAGACGTTCTCCTCTGGATAGGCATAGGGAACTCCACCTCGACCCTTGTAGAAGATTAAGTGGAAGATAATGAATGAATAATACACAATATGTCAATATATAACTCTTTATAAGCAGCTATAGCAACGTGGTTTAAAATGAAAACACACAGAGAACGTACAGTAAAAATGTGAATGGCGTATAACCACAGACAGAACTGAAAAGTGAGACTGAAACATGCACACACACACACACACACACACACACGCGCGCGCGCACACACACACCTGTAAAACCAGCATCATAAAGTACAATTAAAGCCCTGGGCTCTAATTTAATGGAAATGAATGGTCTTTAAAAGCAAGTGTAAGCGTAAAGAAGCAAAAGTGAGAAAATGAGGGGTGATAAATGGCACTGTAGCATTCTATCAGTGAGAAATCATCAGATCCGAATCAGGGAGTGTGCAAAAGTCTGAGCCCCCATCATTATAAACCACAGCTCACAGACCCGCTGTGTTTGCTGAACTTCATTAAACTCACAACTCCATTTAAATGAGATTCCAGATGAATTTCTCGAATAGCTGTAACTGAGTGCTGGTTCATTCTATCGGAGCTTAAGATAAAGAATTCTTATTCTATGATCTGTGGAACCATTTCATCTTAGGCAGCATTAAATCCTAGGGTTGAATAAAGAGTTTAGAGAACGTTTGTGGAATGTTTTGGTTATTTAAACAGAAGTGCTTTCAGGAGGTCAGATACCGGTGTTGGGTGAAAGGACCTGGATCACATACAGTACAAATCAGCCCAAAGGTGTTAAATGTGGCTTTATAATTCGACAACTGATCCGTGTTAAGTGAGAACACTGAAGATGGAACGTGGCTGGCTCTTCCAGCATGACAATAATCCCAAACAAAAAAACATTTAAAGGTCATCAGGGCTGTATAAGTCCCACACTGTACCTCAATCCTCACAAAGTTTTCACTTTTTGAAAGAAACAACTCCAGTAAATGTTTCCTTGCCGTTGTCTCCTCATTTTTTGGGAGTTCATATTTAGAACACAGTGAAGCTGCTTTAAAACCTATTGTATAAAAAAAAAGCGCTAGCTACAGTATATATATGAAGTTATTAAATTTGCTGTTTAGGACTCTGTGGAGGTTTATATACTTGTTACAACTCACCAAGAAGCGTCTCAAGGGGTTCTATTTTAGCAATCTTTAGCAAGCTGACAATCGCGCACTCCGCAGCTTGATTTGAGACGTCAGTGTGTCACTTGCCATTCCTTGTAAGAGCCTTTCTCTGATTTTGGTAGATTGCTATTTTAACAGTGCAGATATTTAAACATTTCTTTTCCAAAAAAGCTAAGACCGCATGTCCCAAATGCAGGGATACACGGTGGACTTATACCCCGTCTGAATGACTGTTCTCTTGATCATCAGTACGTGAGCGTCTTCGCTCCTTCTCCTGATGTTGCTCACATTTAGAACTTTTCTTAAATCAGTGGAAACGTTCTAAAACGTCATGGAATAACCTTTACCTCATCATAGCAACACAACGATCTGTTTCTTGAAAAAGACCCAAAGTTCAGAAAGCAACCTTCAGCTAAAGGGAAACTTGTTTACTGGCGCTGCCGCGGCTTCCAGCTGCTGAGTCGATGAAAGAGCAGAACTCTGCAGTCTATAAATGAATCTGCTGAAATAAATCTGAATTAAAATAAATGGATTTCCTCCTCACTCCTCACGTCGGGTCTGTGTTTGTGTCATAACTTCTGCTTTATGTCTTTAACCTGTTTCTCCGAATATCAATCCCTGGTAACGTTACGTCAAGGAAAGCGTTTTGAGAAAGCGATGGATGAAAATAGATTTTCGTTTGGTCCTAAACCGCGAACGTTGGTTGGTTAGACTGAACAGCAGCACGTACAAACAGAGCGTCTCCGACCGCTCCGCTGGCATGTGGCTTTAATAAAGGATTATTAAGTACACGGGATAAGCATCATCCATTCGTTCTGGTAGTAGAAAGTGTTATTATTGATTTTCTGCTTCGACAGCGTCCAAGCAAGGCGATCAGGGAAATCCAAGGACTGAAGACTGTATTGTTCAAATGAGCATTCATTCTTGTTCTTCACCATTACACTCTGTTCTACGCAATAGGAGATTAGAGAAGGTTCTCCACATTATGAAGCAGCACAAGTATGAAGTTCACAGTAATCACTAACCACCTGAAGGAAACTGAGAGATGGAGATTTGGATTCCACATATCTTTGAGTTAGCAAGTTATATAGTGTTTTATCTGATTTTTTTAGAGAACAAGGGTTTTATGGGGTGTTTTGGGCTGTGATGCATCTCCAGACTGTAGTCCCACCTCCATCATGCTTTATAGTTTGATGTATTTCTAATCTCATTGATCCTCATCATTCACAAGTCAGCGCTGAATCACAATTCCAACCCCTCCATCCATTGTCTTCATCCTTCTATCCATTATTTTCTATTTAATTCTATTTTGGAGTTGCGTGGTGGCTCCCCAATGCCACCCAGGGGAAAATGTTTGGGGCGTTGGGAAGATACACCCAGAACAGAGCTTTTTTGTTTTTGAGCTGCGTAAGGAACCCAAGGGAAACCCTTCTGACACGGGAAGAACATGGAAACTCCACCCACTTTGGGATTAGAACCCCAATACTGCGAGGCAAATGTGCTCACCACTAAGCTGCCGAGCCGCTGCCGAACAATATCTTAGTGTTAAAGACAAATACACGGACAGTAAGGTCCAGGTTCTTATTGTTCCCTCTGGAGAACTCTCGGCTTCTCACTTTGGGGCAAAAACAATACGAAGGGGAAATTTGAACTGATCTGTAAAATGTCCTGTGTTAGTTCAGCGTTTCTCCCAAAGCCATGTAATTTCTCGCAGGTGGTTTCGTATATACGGTTCCCTGACAAGTTTAATCCTCAGTGTGGAACAGAAACCAGAATTAAACACCTCATCCCACCTCTCATTTGCTCATCAGCCACGACGGAGTGCATGTGATGATGTAACATTACGAGATAAACCTGAGATTGGATTCACTCCTATCCCTGACGTCATGTGGACTCTTTAAACCGTGGGACAGATCAGAACTGGCACATGAACATGGCATGTCCACAACCCTGGCACCATAGTTCTGCAAAGAGAGATGGGTTCTGGTCGAGTTGCAGACAATTTTCTCTGAGTGTGTGAGTAAAGCAGTGGGTACGATGGCGGCGTGGTGGCGGGGCCTGTGGTACAACACTAATCCTTCTACTAAATTCACGTCTCGGCTTCTCCCGGGGCTCACAGATGGCACCGACTCAGGGACCGCACTAATCTGTATACGAGTGTGTGGAAAGAAAATTAGAAAGCATGTGTGCTATATAAACAAGAAAGAGAGCGGGAGCAAGGAGACGAGCCACATTCTGACATACTGCTCCTTATTTGTTATGGGGATTAAAAAAGAAGAAAAAAAATTAGGAAACAAGAAAAAAATAAAGTTAAAACACATTTATCTGTGGAGTTTTACATACTGCTTACTGTAGAAAAAGACAAAAACTAAAGGAAATAAGTAAAAATGGAAGAAAAGAGAAGGAATTAATGAAACAAGCAAGAGGAGAAGAATAAATTAAGAGAAGTTAGAACATAATGGAGGATGGAGAGTGAAGACGGTGATTAGACCAAATAAACTCAGCATCAACAAGAAATCGGTAAATGACAGCCAATCCTGCCCCAATGAATACTGTCTTTAGTCCTTTTTTCCATACCGTCATATTTAATACAGAAATCTGGAAGATGATGAGGATGCATGTGGCCAATCTGTGGGTGCACACCTGTGGGCTTCATTGCACAGTCCCGGTCCAGATATCTCTCCGGGCGTGACAAGCATAGGTTTCAGCATTTGTGTCGGACCCTACGTCGGCTCATCATGGCAAAGGTGGGGAGGGCACGGACATAGCAGATTGCCAGAGTGATGTGAATCTTCTATGGCAATCAGAGGCAGGAGCATAAATACGGAGATTTTTTCAACGACCAGGATAGCACTTCAAGAGAGGTCTGAAATGGTCTTCTGAAACAGTAGGTTAAGTCCTAAAGTTATCCAGAATCCTAAATGATTCTGCTCCAGTTTCAGTAAGTAAGTTGAAGAAATGGCAGTGGTGTGTCACCAAAGTCAAAGGATGCTGGTGATATGGTGAAGTCCAAAGTATCGTGAATAGTACATACTCTGAAAGAACGTACTTTTTTTGGGTCGCACAGTAAACAGTGTTTAAGTATTCCATTTCAGATGTAGCCACAGTCATCTACTTTAAGACACATTCATTCACATCAGGATATGTCTACCCTCTCATTCAAAGACACCTGAGAGAGAGTCCCACACAACTGAGCCATGCATCCCACTTCAAAACAACCACCATTAAAAAAACAAAAAAACACACACCACCCACTCAACATTTAAACACACATCCACCCACTTCTAGCCACGCCCACTAACCACTTTAGGACACCAAAGCAAAACCAAAAGGCGCTGTCACCCACTTATAGACATGAATACTCATTACTGAGCTTTAAAAAAATACAGCCAGTTCGTTCAACGTAAAAAGGTTTGGGAGACTTTTGGACAGACTCAGGACATTTACAGATAATGTTTGGACAGTTTTGGATTTCAAGTAGTTTGTTGGGAGATTCATACTTTTCTGAGGAGCTGTAGACAAGGTGGGCCGCTGTGAATTTGAGGGCAGCTGTAGACATGTTGGGCAGCTTTGGATTGGTTGAGCAGTTTTGTATTTTTTGGCAGCTTCGAATTTGTTGGTCAACTTTGAATTTGTTGAGAGCTTCCGATTTGTTGGGCAGCTTTGGATTTGTTGGTCAGCTTCGGATTTGCTGGGACCTTCAGATTTGTTGGGTAGCTTTAGATTTGTGGGGCAGATTTGGATTTGTTGCCAGGTGAACACATGTTGGGCAGCACTGGATTTGTTAGCAGGGGAAGACATTTTGGGCAACTGTGGATTTGTTGGGCAGCTTTGAATTTGTTTGGCTGCTTTGAATTTGTTTGGCTGCTTTGGATTTGGAGACATTTTGGGTAGCCATGGATTTGTTGGCAAGTGGATTTGTGATGCGGCTTTGGATTTGTGGGGTAGCTTTGAAATTGTTGGGCAGCTTTGGATTTGTTGGTCAGCTATGGATTTTTTAGGGTAGCTTTGGATTTGTTGGGCATTTTTGACTTTGTTGAGCAGCTGACATTCAGTCTTCTTTGACCTTCAGGAAGCATCAGTCATTCTAAGCTTTAGTTTAAAGCTGTTCAGGTTCTCAGACAATTTCCAGGTGATTTTTTTTTGAGGGTTCTGTAAAGTTTTGGTTTTATGTTATGCCCTTTTGGGACGATGTCCAGACAGTGAGTAGACAGTTTTCTGACAGGTTTTTGGTCGTTTAAAGCAGTTCCTGGACATTTTCTGTCATTTTTTAGACTGTTTTAGGTTTTTAGGTTCTGGCATAGTGTTGGACTGTGGATGTGCAGTTTTGATATACTTTCAGGTTCTGGACAGCTTCAGGCAGATTTTAGGCAGCAACCTTTTTGCAGTCGGTTTGTGAGGCAGATTTAGTCGTTTGTCCTGCAGTATTTAAACATATTTTTGGCAGCTTTTGATAAATCAAAACGTTAAAGTCTTAGTGCTGCCAATTTGTCTCTGCTGAGTCTTTGACCTTAAATTGTTGTATGACCTCCAACATGCTGCTCCACTTCATACACAGTCGATCTATAGATGTATGCAGTTTTACATCCCATAAAGGAATGAGGGCGGTGGTACATGCAACGATGCCGATATTACCCTCCACCCATCAACCTCCATGCAATTTCCTCTTCACCATATCTCAGGATTTTAATAATGTAAGTTCATTGAGGTGGAAAAAGACAGAAGTGAGATGTGAACAGAATGGTAGTTGGTGTCGGTGCGGGTGAAGGTGATGGGGGCGTGAGGGGGCCGCTCGCATGCACAGGCCTAGCTCTCAAACGTGAAGATGGGATGTGCTTCTGCATGGATGATGCTCTGTTCCAGATGCCGGATGCAAACTGATACACTGAGACGTATAATCAATCAGGAAACATGCCGGGTAAACAACTGGTATTGCTCAACTCATGCGGGTACAAACAAGCTTCATGAAATGCATCGATCCATTTCCTGCTGTCTGCACGTCCCAGTGTGAGTGTGTGTGTGCGTGTGTGTGTTTGTGTAAATTTGTCTGTGTAAAGGCTACAAAAATCAATGTCATCTATGTATAATCAATAGAAATACATTCGACCTGGCGTGACCACAAGCGTCAGGTCAATTTAATACACACAGAATCAGGAGAATTCAGAATGTGTCTAAAGAACTTTGTGACAAAAAATAAATGAAAAAGATTGTGAGACCAACACATAAATGTCTTTCCGACAATCTATGTTCCTCTTCACATCAGAATTGATCAGAGTTTTAAGGTCATGGCTTTGTGCGGATCAACGGAGCTCCGCCACCAGAGCTCCACCTCACGTCAAAATGAACTCATCAAATCACATCATAATGTTCTACAGGGACAGGAAACTGATCGACAGAGGGAAGTGGCAGCTCACTGGTTGGGAGTTCTGGTTATTAATCGACTGGTTGAGCGTTTAAATCCAGGGTTGCTAAGTTACCCATCTGGATCTTTGCACAGGGCTCCTAACCCTCTCTGCACCGGGCACCGGATCATGCCTGCCCCCAGGATTTGACCCCAAATTTACAAGCAAGGCTAAGAACATTTAGTCATTTAGCAGACGCTTTTATCCAAAACAACTTACAAATGAGCGAACAACACAAGTCAGTATCATAAGGAAGAACCAGCTACACTGTACTACCCTGCGCATAACTCAATCTGGCTTTTTTTTTTTTATAGCAAGTGTCTGTGGAAGAGATGGGTTTTGAAAAGTCTTTTGAAAATGTTAAGTGAATCAGCCTTACGGATATTGTTGGGAAGGGCGTTCCATCGTTTAGCAGTCGTGAATGAAATGGAGTAAGAATTAGCAATTTGCTTATTATGTCTCCACAATGGTCCTTAACCTAAAATAATGTGTTATCTTTATACTTGTAGTCTAACACAGGTGAATACTATAGATTCAACGGAGTCCTTCATGCAGACGTAGTTTCTCAATAAATAAAAATCTAATGGAATAGTTCTAATGTGGAGTGTAGCGTTGACTCATGATCTTTTGCTCTCTCTGCAGACTGAAAGAAGAAACGTTTGTTGTTCTCTGATAGCACGCTATCGGCGGATGAAACACAATGTGTGTGAAAAAAAAAACTAAAAATGGAGTGTAACGGATGAGTACATGCCTTTGGAATGAGCGTCTCTGTCCGTGGGCGAGACACAGGGCACATGGTGCAAAGGCCAAATCATAAAAATCAGACAGAAAGAGCGAGTAATGAAGCCAGGAGCAAGCAAAAGACAAACTGCTGGCCTTTATAGTCCAGGAACAATGTCGCACATTCTTCACCAAAACCACAAAACTGCTGAGCTCCTGCCCTCCTTCTTCCTCCTGCTCTCCTCCTCTGTCCCTCACACATCACACACTTCCCTCCTTGGATTACTGGCAGTAGACTTAAAAGGATGTGGAGGGCAGTTGGAGGGAGGAGGCAGTGCCGTGTCGAGGGAACTTGGGTTCCAATCAGGTGGCGGTGGTGGGGTGGGCAGCGTGTGTGTGGAAGATTTATTTGCGGCTGTCAGGAAACTTTGACCCCGACATAGTAAATCTGTCAGACGAGTCTAGCCAACGCTACAGGAAGTGGGGCATGGGGGCACGGGGGAGCGTGTGCACACACAGTTTGAAAGCAAGAGATATACTTCAGTACACACACTCACACTGAGTCCCTTAAACAAGTAAGCATTTTAGGACACACCCATTCCCATTAGGTGTATGAAATCAGTTATACACTGCAGATGAATAGATCGTACTAAACAGCACCGTGACTCAGTGGCTCTCATTTCATGCCAGCTTCTGCCACTTGAAACCTTGGCGCTGTTTTTATAATGTAGGAACCTCAGGGAGCAACAAAGGCTCTGCTCAAATCACTACGTGCTTGCTGCATGTTATTTACAGATTTCCATGGTGCCTATAAAAGAGGGCAGCCATTCTGAGTTCTGACTAAGTTCCTCTGTTTCTCTGTCAGGAACTTAGGTAACTACACTCAGGTACACGCTGGTGTGGTTTTCTCCAACATGATGGACTCGTCTTAAGTTCACTAACGTGATGATTTAAGAGTTTACTGTAGATAGAGCAAGAAAGTAGGTAGCCCCTTGTGCACTTAGATGTCAGTGTACCTGTGATCAAGTTGTTAGTTTATCACTAGGGCTGTGACATTATCGCCATCAAGATAGATCAGTGTGATTAACTTGTTCATGAGGCTCGGGATCCTCTAACATCAGGCAGCTGTTTGACTACACTGAAAGGCAGTGAGGTTACAAGGAAGTGAGAGAGGCAGCAAGGCATTGAGGTGGTGAGGTAGCGTGTCGGTGAGGTAGCACGGCAGGGAGGTGGTGAGGTAGCAAGGCAGGGAGACAGCGAAGCAAGAAGGTGGTGAGTTAGCGAGGCTGGATAGCAATTAGGTGGTGCGGTAATGAGGCAGGGAGGCAGCTAGGCAGAGAGGCAGCTGGGGAGTGCAATAGCGAGGCAGTGAGGTAGGAAGAGCAAGCTAGGCGGTGAGGCAGGGAGGCAGCTAGACGGTGAGGTAGAGAAGCAGGTTGGCAGTGAGGTGGTGAATTAGCGAGGCAGGGAGACAGTCAGGTAGTGAGGCGGTGAACCCTAACCCTCAATAAGAGAACTTCAAATGAAGGTGCTACTAAAATCATATTTCATTTGGTTCCAACCGATTTAGGAATGATCTATCCTACAGTAGAGCCCATGATTGAAAAGTTAACAAAAAACGTCTGCAAGAAAACAAATCATGTTCGAACCCTGTGTTAATTTTTTAAACATAACTGTTTTAAGTTCATTTCTGTGTTTGTTGACGTGTGATGCCAACCATGAAGTGCTTTCTTAACGATGGGTTGCTCTTTCACGCCCTCGCAGTTTGTTATTCTGGAGAACAATGTGTGTTTCCAATGTTGTGGCAAAAGTTTGGAGAAGGCTGTGTCCTGTTTTGGTTGCTTCATCCCAAACACAAAACAGACTTCAAACACGGTTTGGTTTGGTGTGAAAGAATTTGTCTGGTTTAAAAGCTTTTCTTTTCCTTCTATAAGGTAAAGAAGCCACAGTTTTTATTGGTGCCAGGTCCTGTGGTCATTTACTAGCAGAATGTACCACAGACATTCGAACAGTACATAAAGGTGCATAAACACCCCGATGCCCAAATGTTTGACGGCATGCCATGTGCACAGCAGGGCTCATGTTTGCACTTGCCCTCCTCTCTCAGTCCTGCCCTTTGTTTCTGTTCTAAATATGCTCCTGTCATCTTACAGTCATGACTCAGAAGCGGGTATATGATGTGTCACGCGAGAGGCCACTTCTAATACACTATGCACAGGACTGAACCAAAATGGTAAACCAGAGTCCATTCTAATGGATTGGTGCTGCCTTTTGAAGATTTACTTGAAGGGGTACTTTTGTTCTGCAAAGGGGGACAGACTTTTTGTAGGCTATAACAGAGGTTCTTTAATGGCCACATTTTCTCATGGTCATTAAGTCACGACACACTCAAAAACACATTTAAACATATATATATGCATGCAAAATGGATTTTGTTTGATAAACTGAGGGACTTGTCATCAATAAAGTATTCCTGTAGTCTGCGTATTGTCAAGCAGACAGCTGTTATGCTTCCATGACTCAGGACAACGGATAGCACCTCTCCAAAGGTATCCCAATTTTGGCAAAAGAAAATTATAGCCATGGTGTGAAGTTTGAGAGCAACAGTTTGGTCGATTTTTTCAGAAATATGCGACAGATGGAAACCAACAGTTACCTGATGCAGGAACATGTAGGAAGCAATTGTTGTTTCATGTGAAGTGGCAGACATGTTAGTAAACAAAAGGGGGTCGGTCATGCTTATCCAACAGTTTGGCAAGGAAAAAGGGGGGTGGGGCTTCAGCTTGCACATCCCATGGTTCGTAGACTTAGTCCTTCATATATAGATATTTGCAGTTTTTTATCTTGCCTCTGGACAGCGTAACACATTTAAAGAGAAGGGTAATCAGCAAACAAATAGTGGTTACCATGGCAACAAGGACAACAATAGAAAATTTTGTAATTTTAAATAATGTGTTGACAGAAAATGTAAAGTGATGAAAACATACGGGTTATTTTTGGGTCCTTTGCATGAAAATTTTTTTATTAGAAAAATGACTCAAAGACTGAGGGATTTGATCAAAGCCAGGACACCAAGGACCAACAACCTGCATCCAAAGTTTCCTAAACATTTTTATTACTTCCTTTCACAATTTAAAAGCCCTGTCCATAGACCAAACGTCTGTAGATACATGCCTGCCCCCTAACATTCATGTTGACTGACCATCCTTTTACAAAACTCTGGGTATGAACAAAGACCTGGTACGATTTCCAGCCTTAACAGTCTATCCTCTAAAACAAACTTTCACAAGACCTGGCTTGTAGTTGACATTCCACCTCAGAAGGGTTGAGGATCTGTCCAGGAAAGTAAAGTTCCATTACACCAAACTTGTCAAACCAGGTCTTTACAGCTCTGTAATGCCAAAGCAGACAAGGAGAGGTTTCCTAAACCGCTGCTACAGACCATATAATGTTAAAAATTTTGACACCAGTGTCGCCAAAAATCTAACCCACCGAACTCTTGCGACGTTCACTGCGGGCTGATGGGTAACGTCTTTGTTGAATGAGTTGCCAAGGAAATGTATAGCATTCGAGTGTGAACAGTGCTATTTATGTCTCTGATGAAAAAGCACTGAACTGTGATGACAATCAACAAACAGCGTGAAAGAGAAGCTGGTGTGAACGCGGAAACGTGCCGATGGCAGGAAGGTCACATGTCACAAAGGGTTGGTTCGAGTGTTAAGTTCAAAGATGAGAATGGCAGCGCACCCCTGCAGCTCGCAAAATGAAGAAGTGCAAAACCACAGTCACGCAATGTGCACATGGCTTCCTGGGTGAATGGCAGCACACAGTGTGCAAGGAGCACAGTGACACTGATAGAGACTGATGCACAACTCACACCTTGGAGAACATGTGCAATGTTTGGAGCTGTGTGTAAACCACAGTTTCAACACCGACTTTTCCGGATCTCAGCCGGATAAAGATTCTTCGAAATCAAAGGATCCTTTATCAGATGGAAATCTTAAATAAATGTTAAGAGTAGAAGAATATATTTGTTAATTCAACACTAGGGACTAGGGTCGTGGGGGAGGGGTTCCCCATGCCCATCGAGGGGAGAATGTTTTGGGCACTGCTCAGATACACCCAGGAAGAGGTGCCAGTCCATCACTGGGCATACACTCACTCACTAACTCACACTGTATTGGTTACAATTTAGAGCAGTTAATTTACTTTGAATCCCTGTTTTTGAACTGTAGGTGGAAACCAGAATCTGAAGGAAGGGGAGAACATGGAATTTCCACAAAGATTGGGATTCGAACCTGGATCTGAGGGGTGAATGTGCTTACCACTAAGGCCCAGTGCTGCCCAGTCTCTGAAATGTATAAAGATAACCTGAGTCAATGGGTATAAATCAAGTTTGGGGGCTGCTATGTTCTATTTCTATCATGCAACAATCAAATCTAGTTTTATGACATCCTCAGGATTGAGGAGGTGAATCATTAGCAACCAAAAAGGCCTCTCTTATATGTTCTTATATATAATTAGAAGAATCAATCATCAATGGTGTGCATGGCGTGATTGCCAAATGATGCTTCGTATTAATCACAAACCAAGCAAGAAGGATATTTCTTAAGTTATTTACTAAACATGAGAACCAAAAAACATGGTGGAGGTCGTGTTATGATTTGAGGCTAAGGCAGTTTGCCACCACGGATGGAGAAATGAGAATATAAGGATATCTGTGACACTCACACGTCATTCTACCAAAGAAACGGCCCGACAAGAATCAAGTTAATCTCATGGAATGTCTGTGTCCAAATCCAGACCTTGAAACTGTAACAAGCGCCTCATGTGAAGCCGACATTCCAGAGTCAACGCTGCAGAACGTAAAATAATGAGCTAATGTGCAGGATCAATCAGCAGTTACTGGAAACGTTGAGTTGCAGTTAGTTCTGCACGCTGAAGTTCCACCTGATACTGAGGACAAGTGTGAATCTAATCCTTGTCCTGTTTGTTACATTCAAGTTCAAGTAGTTCATGGAGCGCTTTTTTTACAGTCTGTTGTCACAATGAAGCTTTACACAGTTCTGAGCCTAAACCCCCAGAGAGCAAGCTAAATGTCAAAAAATCTAATGACGGGCTGATCTTTAGTGGAAAATCCTTAAGACAAGGTAAAATGAGGCTCAGTAGCGTGTGTGGCCTCCACGAGTCTGTAAGACCTCCTTACCATCCCTGGTCATACTCCTGATGAGGCGGCGGATGTTTTCTCCTATGTTTTCTCTGGTATATGCTCCATGCTCTGGACACTGTGCTGACAGACACAGCAAACCTTCTTGCCACAGTGCCATCCAGAATAAGCTAAACTACCTGAGCGACTTCTGTGGGTTGTAGACACCGCCTCATGCTACCTTTATGGTGAGAGAACTGACCAAATGCAAAAGTGACCAAAACATCAG